>CAUYQV010018629.1:0-15672 GCA_963574575.1 Galagoides demidoff
TCAAGCGAGTCTCCTGCCTCCGCCTCCCAAGTAGCTGGGACCACAGGCGCCCGCCACAACGCCCGGCCATTTTTTGGTTGCAGCCATCATTGTTGTTTGGCGGGCCCGGGCTGGGGATTCAAACCTGCCACCTTAGGTGTACATGGCTGGCGCCTTAGCCGATTGAGCCACAGGCGCCGAGCCAGTATGGCAATTTCTTACTGAACTACACATATTCTTTCCATACTATCCTGCAGTTGCACTTCTTGGAATTTACACAAATGAGCTGAAAGTTTATAGTCACACAAAAACTTACACACAAATGTTTCTAGATCCAGTTTCAAAGTACAGATAAACTATAATTTTATAAGGGTTCATCTTCACTCTTTACAGTCATAAAAATGTAAAGTAGTTATTCTCAAAAACCAAAGTCCAGATTTGGCCTCACATTCCCATGGAATCTACATTTAGTTCCTAGGTAACACTGAAGTTCATAGGATGTCAAGATCATCCACCTAGCTCTATCTTAGTTGCTTTTGCTGATTAATTGACTGGTTTTTTATTCTCTCAACTATACAAAGCCAGGAATAAGCACTCATTTGATGGCTGGTTTACATAGATTAGGAAAGAGCTTCTCCAATGTAATAATTCCAAACACTATTACCCATATCTCCAAAATGAACCTTGTGAAAGATGCTGGCTGTCTTGTCCATGTACTGTGGTGGTTCCATTTCAGATTTGTTGACCAGAAATGTCTCGGACTTGGGGTTATTCATTAAGAGTAAACAGCAGCTCTCAGACAACCAGAGGCAGATCTCTGATGCCATTGCTGCTGCAAGTATTGTGACAAATGGCACTGGGATCGAGAGCACATCTCTGGGAATATTCGGGGTTGGCATACTCCAGCTTAATGACTTCTTAGTCAACTGCCAAGGAGAGCACTGCACTTACGATGAAATCCTCAGCATTATCCAGGTTTGTGCCTGTTTCACGTGTGTACTTGCATGTTACACCTCTGTCTATTCTAATGATTTGCTGCTAAATATTTACTCTTTCTATACCTCTTTCCAAATGTCTTAAGTCTGAAATAGAGATTTACAAAAAAATAATGATAATACTATCAAGGGTATAAGCATTCTCGTTTAACATGTAATATACCTAGTCCCAGGCCTTCTCTGACTCTGTTATAAGGAACCAGTACGTAATTCCTTCTTATTATTCTAGCATGGGCAAGAAAATTAGTCTAAGTTTTCAACCTTGATAGTCATTTACCAAATATTTTTTAGTTCCTACTGTGCTGGCTGTGTTTCAGGAGCTAGGAATATAGACATGAATAAGATAAAAGGTCCTCAATGGAGTTTTCATTCTAGCAGGTGAGGCAGACAATAAACAAATACAGATACAATATAATTTCAAATAATCATGGGCTTGAGAAGAATATTGAACAGAGAAATGGGATTGCATGATGCAGGAGGGCTGAGGGGAATAAGTAAAGGCCACGATGAAGAGGTGGCTTTGGAACTGAGCCCTGGTTTTGTCACCCACAGCAAGGAACCAGGAAAGAGCATTCCCAACAGGGATCAGCAGGCTCAAAGATCAAGGCAGGCATGAACTGTCGGCTTAGAAGGAACCACAGAATAGCTGTTGTAAGGGAGTTGCAGCAGCCGGACTGAGAATGACAGACAAGATTGCAGACAGTTATGCAGGGGTCAAATCATCTAGGCCTTTTAGACAGTGTTAAAGACCTTGGCTTTAGTTCATGTAAAATGGGAAGCCATTGGAAACGTTTCAGTGGAAAAGGAACATGATTTGATTTATATTTTAAGGGGTTACTCTGGGCCCCCTGGAGAATTAACTGTGCTGGTGACAGAGTAGAAGCTGAGGGACTGGTTAGGAGGCCATCGCAACAACCCAAGCAAGAGATCATGATGGTATAGAGTGGAGGGTGCCAGAGATAAGGACAGTGAGACTGTTCAGCGTGGCTGCATCACATGCAACAGAGTTAGTCTAGGTTCTCAACCTCCCCATCACCTGATTGAGAATCAGTGTACTAGCTGTCCAAACTGTGAGGCTGTTCTCCCATTGCGGAGTGCTCACTGTGGTATTGAGTAGACATGGCACTAAGTGCTCTATGTGAATCATCTCCGTTCATCTTCCACCAACTCTGTTATTATTCCCATTTTCACCTGGACGAACTGATACGATCTGTTTTCATATAAATCAGCCTTGTTCTTTTCTCTTATTCTTCCTTTTTCTCTTAAGTAAATATGCTTAGTATAATAAACTCACATATAATAAATGTTTTCTTTTGGACTAAAAACTACATCTTACCACTACACTACTAAATTAGTTCAAATATTTAGTTTAGATGTTTCCTGATGAAAACAAAACAGCTTTAAAAAATGGTCGGATGGCTTTTTTCCCCTTTTAGTTTCATTTATCTAAATAACTCCTTCTTTTTTGTTGTTTTAATCCCTTGCAGAAGTTCGAGCCTAGCATCAGTATGTGTCATCAGGGTCTAATGTCGTTCGAAGGATTTGCAAGGTAACTTTTTAAATATCTTTTGCCCGTCATTTTAGAATAGTGTACATATTTCTTATGTGGTCTTAAGAAAATTTTTTTCAACTAGGTTCCTGATGGATAAAGATAATTTCGCCTCAAAAAATGACGAGTCACAGGAGAACGTTAAAGAATTGCAGCTCCCCCTCTCCTACTATTACATTGAATCTTCACACAATACCTACCTCACGGGCCATCAGCTCAAAGGAGAATCCTCAGTTGAACTCTATAGCCAGGTACTGAGAATGGCACTTGTAATGTGGTCTTCATTAAACTTTATTATTTATATAACCCACAATGTCACAAAACCTGACCCCAGACTCCTTTGAAGAGCTTTAAGAGGGTAAACTTGCACAGTGAAATGTGAGGAACCATGATGTGTGGGAAAACTGGCTATACATACAGCAGTTATTTTTTTTAATTTCTTTTTGTTTTGTTTCCCCCCATCTATACTTAACCTTTATTCTAGGCAAAAAAAAAAAAAAAAAAAATTTGTTTGAGACTCATAGCTTTTAGATCCTAGTTAGTTTGACCTACCCCTACTAAAATTAGATTTTCCCATGGGAAAATTATCTAATCTTTTCACTCCATGCTAAATAAATCAATATATTGTAGTGGGAAAGCATAATAGAAAATGCAACTTTCTACAAAGGGTTATTCCCAAAATATTGTTTGTTTGGTTTTGTAATTTGTTAGACAATCAGTTCATCCCTATGGTAACCAACTAAAGAAAAAAAAAATCTGTACGGACTGTAGGCACTGTCCCTACACATTAAATTCATGGGAATACTCTTTGAAACTCAGAAGGAAATAGCCGGGTGTTGTGGCCGGCGTCGGTAGTCCCAGCTACTCAGGAGGCTGAGGCAAGAGAATCACCTAAGCCCAAGAGCTGGAAGTTGCTGTGAGCTGTGATGCCACAGTACTCTACCATGGGTGACAAAGTGAGACCCTGTTTCTAAAAAAAACGGAAATTCAGGAGGCTCTCTGGACTAGAAAAATCACATCCTTTGACTAAAACAGCCAACATTCAAGGGTGTGCATATCTGTTGCCTCTCTGTTACATTGTCTGTAACTTTCTCATCTATAATGTTTTCTGAATTGTATCAAGAAAGATTAATCAGGAAGGAGCTGGACTAGTCGGTAGAATGTAAGTGTACATGTGAGTCCAAGTTTGAAAATTATAATTGGATTTTTAATACATTAGTAGCAATGAGTTTCCTTAGTTTTCCAGATTAGTCCAGATATTCCTCAAAGTCCAGGTGTTTCTCAAAGTTTGTTTAGGATGGAATATGTATTTTAGACTCTGGGAGATTTCTGGGTTTTTGTTTTTGTTTTAGAGATCTAAACTGTTGCCCAGGCTGCAGTATAATAGCATGATCATAGCTCACTGCAGCCTCGAACCCCTGAGCTCGAGCAATCCACCTGCCTCAGCCTTCTTAGTAGTTAGGACTACAGGCATGTATCACCACACCTGGCTAATTTTTGTATTTTTACTTTTTGTGGGGATGGGGTCTCTTTATGTTACCCAGGCTGATCACAACGTCCTGGACTCTAGCAATCCTCCCGCCTCAGCCACTCACGTGCTGGGATTATAGGTGGCCTTAAACTCTTGTTTTCTAAGGGACCTTTATTATAAAATAAAGATGTGTCCCTAGACCATAATTTTCAAAATAGGTCTGTCCAGGGGCCTCAGCTTCTAATTAACTGAGATGAGCAAGCAGTGGGGTGAAGGGGATCCCTGCCCAGCCCTCTGCAGCTAAGCTAGTTTCCTCTCTATGTGCTTTACATAGGGCCCCTATTTTGCAGTGAATTCCAAAGCTAAAAGAAGTTTGAAATCCATTGTTTTATGGGAAAGCAATGAAGTATATGTATAATTATAGATACTATATATTTCACACACACATAGATATATACGTACGCATGTACATATACATGTGTTGCATGTACATACACAGGTGTGCATCCATACATATCCACATATGCTTGTGTGTGTGTATTTCTCCCAGGAAAATAAGCAAGAACCTATATACTAGCTTTAATTTCTACTTCACTTTCCTGTTTGACTTCAAAGAGTTTTTAAATTCCTTAACATGACACCCCAAGCACAGATTATCACAGTTTCATGTTTTTGTTTTTGAGACAGGGTCTCCCATGGTGGCTGGGTTAGTGTGCTATCACAGCTTTTGAACAAGGCATGAGAACTCTTCAAATAGATTCACAGATGTTATGAAACCTCATATGCAGGGAGAGGCCTTTTACATCATTGCTAACCACTCTCCGGCCTCCCTCAGCCCTCCTAATTACTGCCTGGCATTTCTCTGTGGGGTAGATAAGCCCTGTTCCTCTCACCTGGGATTTCCAGCCTGGCTTTCCTTTTCTAGCCATAAGTGGAGCCCTCAAGGTCATGGTGAAGACCTTTAGTCTTTTCGAATGTACCTTTGAAAAACCATCTCATCTGTTGCCAGTTGCTGAACATTCTTCCCAGTCTGGCAGGTTCACCACAGAGAGGAGCTATGTATTCTAGCTGCCACATTACACAGCAGTCTCCACTGAGGCAGTGTACCTCTTCAGGGGTCCTCAAACTTTTTAAACAGAGGGCAAGTTCACCGTCCCTCAGACTGTTGGAGGGCCGGACTGTGGGCCCTGGGATAAGTCAGCTGCTAAGCAGGACAGGCAGCGGCGGCAAAAACACCCAGTTGACTGGATAAATGTCCTAGGTGGGCTGCATGTGGCCCGCAGGCCATAGTTTGAGGACGCCTACTAAGTACTCCAGCTGCTGGGCCATAGACTGTGCTGTGTAATGGGAGGAATCTAACAAGCATCTCATACAAAAAGAGTAAAGCGAAAAGCATTCCAGTCTCTTGAGTTTTGTTGTAAAAACTCTATCGGCCACTAAAACTAGTAATGTCTATTCTTTCACATGGAAATAGTCATGTGAATTACTTTTTTTTTTGCAGTTTTTGGCCAGGGCTGGGTTTGACCCCTCCACCTCCGGTATATAGGGCTGGTGCCCTACTCCTTTGAGCCACAGGTGCTGCCCTATGTGGATTTCTTTTTTGAGACAGAGTCTCACTCTGTTGTCCCAGCTGGAGTTCTGTGGCACCAGCCTACCTCACAACAACTTCAAACTCCTGTGTGCAAGTGATGCTCTTGTCTCAGCCTCAGCCTCTTGAGTAGCTGGGACTACAGATGCCTGCCAGCACACCTGGCTAATTTTTCTATTTTCAGTAGAGATGGGGTGTCACTGTTGCTCAAGCTGGTCTCAAACTCCTGAACTCAAGTGATCCTCCTACCTCAGCCTCCCAGAGTGTTAGGATTACAAGAGTGAGCCTCTGCACCTGGTTAAGTTGTGTAGATTTTTTTTTAGCTTCAATTTTTTTTGTTTCTTTTTTTATTAAGTCATATACACATAGATCATGAATACATTTATGCATATGTGGGATATGTATTGATAAATGTCTTTTTTAATTAAATTATAGCTGTGTACATTAATGCAATCACAGGGTATAATAAATGTCTTAACATAATGATCAAGTAAATGAGGTGAAAGCTATATTAATTAGTTTGATGTAAGCACATCAGATTGTATGTAGATTTTTTTAATCAGTGAGTAGGCCCATTAACAGATAGATCAACTTCTTGGCTTAGGTTACCTTTCCATTATGTGATAATCTTTAAGGTAGTATACGGACAGAATCTATGGCAGGTGTGGGAGAGGGTGGTTTATGGGTTATTTGCCATCTATGCTCTTGCTGTTGTTTTGGGATTAGACAGCCAGGAAAACCCTTGATGACTCCTTGCTTCTACTCTCCCACATGCTACTTGTTCATAGCAAAAATACTTGTTCATGTTTGAATCGGGGCCTTAATGGAGGATCTTTTATCCTGCTCAGCTTGATAAAAATGTGTCGTCTGTTCATTAAGGAATCAGTGGCCTTATGCCCTTGAGCTGTAATATCAGCACCTTCACCTCCACTGACATCTACCCAGGTAGAACCCTTACCTGGCACACTAATTTCAAGATGTGCCATTTTAAGGAACCAACATTGTTAGGAAAATGGCCGTATGTTTTTACTACCAAATTTCACCTTTCATTAATATTCAGCTCTGGTGCATTCTTTCCACCTTAATTTGTTCTGTTCCTTCCTCACCCAAAATGCAGTATTTGTTTTAGATCACATGCCCTTCTGCTTTAACCCTGAATGTGAAAGCTGACTGACATGTAGAACTATGTGCTGAGGTTAGTTTGAGGCTTTATCTCCAGGTGCTCATCTGAGGTGGATTCACTCATTGATCACACAGGTCCTCTTGCAAGGCTGTCGGAGCGTTGAGTTGGACTGCTGGGACGGAGATGATGGGATGCCCATCATTTATCATGGACATACACTGACAACCAAGATCCCCTTCAAGGTAATGCTTCACAAGCTTTCTTTAAATCAGTGACTTTACCAAATGATACCTTTATGTTGAGGGTCCTTATGCTGGGTCTTAATTACTTCCTAAAAGTATCTGCAGTATCATTTGGAATGTGCACATGTTCATTTTTCTAGGAGTTGATCTTGAACTCTCATTAGATTCCTATTCAACCAAAGTTAATAACCATTACCTTGTATTAGTTAGCATGTAAGAATATTGTTGCTGTTTTTACATGATATGTAAAGGCAGGGACTGTTCTCTTGCTATAAGAATTACAAGTCATTTGCCCTGGTATGATGCTGACAAAGGCCAACAGCAGGTGTTAGGAGATGATTAAATAATTAACATTATAAAGTAATGAGCATCAGTTCCACCAGGGAAGATTGGCCACCCAGGAAGACTGGTCTTATTGGATTATTGTTTTTCAAAATCCAAGTAGCATGTTAGTTCAGTTGTGCAATTACTATCTTCATTCAGAAGGCTGTGAAACATCACTTTTTTTCTGAACTGTGACCAGGCTGGGAAGAAATATTATTTTCATCTTAGATGTAGAGATCATGGCTAAAATGCATTTTCTCCTTAATTCATTTTCCTATGCAGCACTCTTAAAACTCTTGTGGTCTAATTGTTGGGAAGATACCTCAATAATTGTGTTTACATACACACACAAATACATGTGATATATGTCTTATTTGATACTATAACTAAAATAGTGTCTTCTACCTACAATATACTACATATATTTATATATAATTATTACATTCAGCATAGTAATAGCTGTTCCTTACAGTATATGAACAAGACTCAATCTAAAGAGTTTACTGTGTTTACATAAAATACCCATATCCTGTTGCTTTGAAAATACCTTTGGAAAGATAAAAACCAACCTTCAGCTAGAGTCTGCTGCAGGCAACAGGTGAGATGCTTTCTGTGCCTGTAAGTACCTTCCCTTCTGACCACCCTGGATGGACCCCTAGACGCTAATGAGCTGTTCTGGCTCTCACAGGAAGTGGTTGAAGCCATTGATCGTAGTGCCTTCATCACCTCTGACCTGCCGATCATCATATCAATAGAGAACCACTGTTCACTGCCTCAGCAACGAAAAATGGCAGAAATTTTCAAGGTGAGCTCTCAACTAAGAGGCTGGCCCTTGCTTGCCCTTGTCATGCAATTGTCGTTGCATTGCACATGGGCCCCCCGAGTTCTATACCATGGCTCAATTAAAATGGCACATGAACTTTATGGACACCCTGTATCTATAATCAAGGTCCCACAGGCCTGAGAAATGGGGTTGTGCTGGGGCTTTGGGCCCTTTCTGGAATGGTCCCTCTTTTTAGCTGGAGCAATATAAGCATTGTTCTTTAGTTTCCTGGCTCTTCCCAGAAAGCCTTAAGAGATAGGCTTCTGGTACCACCAGTCAAGGATGGGAGGACGTTACCTGTGAGTTGTATGTGGAAAAGCCAAAAATATCTGAGGGTATATAAGTCAGATCTTCTTGTGCCCATTACAGTACTGAGATCCAAATTAGCAAACAGCTTAGACTGGCCAGGATAGTTGTGTGAACAGTTGGCCCTTCCTTATACAAGAGAACTCTAATGCACACAGATTTAGGAGCAAATATTTGCTTATACTTCACCTCTCCTCCAATGGTAGATGCATTTGTGGAAGCAGTGGGAGGGAAGGACATAGACAAAAGGACATGTCCTCAAATACTAATGCCAACAAAATTAGCCTTTCATATTGCCTTGGCCTAATCTTTGATTTTTGTTCTTTTTAATTAGAAAATAACTAGCAGCTACTAAGGAGGCTGAGGCAAGAAGATCACTTCATCTTTAAGCCCAGCCTGGGCAACATAGCATGATCCCACCTCTAAAAAAAAAAAAAAAAAAAAAAAAACGAAAGAAAGAAAAGAAAACCAAAAATAGAAATTGCTGTATTTTCTCTACCCTCACTCCAATAAATCATCCTGTATCTACCCTCTGTACCTCCACCCACCTCCTTTAAAACACTGTTTTGGAGATCAGTGCTCAAAATCTTTGGGAGAATTATGTCTGTGGTTTTTTATACCATGTGGCAGTAAATTCTCCCTATTGGCTTTGATCTTTGTCCTCACTCCCCAACCCCTCCAAGGTCCTTCTTTGTGACTTCGTATCTTCATCTGAAACATTCTCCTACAGCCCAACTGAATTCTGAACCAGCCTCCCACTGAATCTCTGTTTTCTTCATTAATACATCAGGCCCTAGAACATTTTCCTAAATAAAGCAGACGTCAACTGCTGAGTGGCCTAGATCTCTCCTCCTGTCCTTCTAAACATCCTCCTCCTTCCATTAAGAGACTATGGGGCAGAGAAAACAACTTTCCTAGCTCTTCTTCCCAGGATTTTTAAAAGAACTCAACTAGACTGAAATATTTAGTATATTTATAAAATATAAATATATTTATCAAGCATAGATAAAAGACACTGATTGTGTGTTTTTCTTTATTCTTTTGTAGACTGTGTTTGGAGAAAAGCTGGTGGCTAAATTCTTATTTGAGACTGATTTCTCAGATGATCCCATGCTTCCCTCACCTGACCAACTCAGGAGGAAAGTGCTTCTTAAAAACAAGAAGCTAAAAGCCCACCAGACACCAGTGGATATCTTAAAGCAAAAGGTACTCCCCTCTTGTTAAAGGGTCATGAGCAAAGAAGTTAATGTCATGCTGACCTTTCAGATGACCTTTTGGGTAACCAGGTTTTAAAGAGTGAGTTTCCTAAAATGATTAATTTGACTTTTGGCTTTTTGTTTCATACACAAACAAATTCTCTCATCCCACTCACCTAAAATTTAGTTTGTGGAATTGTTCCCACACAGAATGTTTAACTCACCCTGAGTAGAAGAGTTCCAATGACTCTTGTGTCTGGAACTGAGCTTCAACATTATCAGTCCCATAGTGGATGCCGTAGACCCGTCTGGGGAGGAGCCCTCTTTAGGGGAAGTGCTTGGCATGGGGTCCATAGTGGAAGCCCAGTAGTAAGAGCCCGGTGATCGCAGGATACCACAAAGGAGCAGTGACCCAGGTACTCTTACCCCACCCACAGAGATCTGTGAACCAGTTCAGGCCAGGACACTGAGTCCATATGCAGGGCTGCGCCTACTTATCCTACAGGTACGAGGGCACTGTTGGCCCTAAACTATCACTTTGAAACTAGCTGACTCTAGATTTGTTCTCAGATCAGACTTTTTTTCAAAAATGTTAATTTCTTCTGTTTTTTAGAAATAGTTTTTCCCTCTGTCACCCAAGCTGGAGGGCAGTGGCACAATCATAACTCACTGGAGTCTCAAATTCCTAAGCTCAAGGGATCCTCCTGCCTCAGCCTTCCAAAGCACTTGAATTACAGCCCTGAGCCACCACGTCTGTTCTAGGTTGGCCTATTTTTAAGAGACATGCATGTAGATGTTGAAGACCCAGAAACTTATTCTGCCAACCTGCATATTCCTCAAGTCCTTGTGTATTCTACAGGTACACAGTCTCCAACCCCAGGGTGCCTCCAGGGACCAAGCAGTAAACTTCAACATGAGGGGCCAGGTAGATACTGGACAGCTGGAAGTGGCGAGGACAGGAGTGGAGTGTGCGTGCCCATAAATGAACAATTCTGATTAAATTCTTTTTAGAACATTGCACCAGCCCAACAAGACTGGTCTGGAGGCGAAGTCAGCCCCAACAGCCACCAGTTTGAGACACAACCCCTGCCCCAGGGCTGCCTCTGTCCAGATCCCGGCTCTCAGAGTTGCTCCAGGAGGCCTGTCTTTTGCTTGGGTTCCAGAGACCCCAAGACTGATGCTGATGATCCTCACTGTGAAGCTGTTTAACTAAAGTGTTAGCAAGGGTTCTCTAACCATGCTGCATCAAGGACTGACCATGCAGCCGGGCACTTTCTCATCTCGAGCACTGTCCTTCCATGCACTTTTCTTGGTCCCTGTCCTTACAGACTGGAGTTGGGGACTGAATACACATGTATCTCTGTGCTCTTCAAGGTATATTTGAATGTCCCTGTCTTTCCCACTTTTCACAGTCATTTGGAGTTACTTATGAGGCTTCCCTTCTACTAATGAAGGGATCATGTTGTCACAGAAACCTTTATGTTGAGCCAGAATCTTCCTTCCTATTCGTCCTTCTCCTTGGCCCTACCGCTCCCTCTATAGCTATAATTTCACATTTAGAAATAATGTGTTTCCCTAACAGCTTTTCTCTTCTCCAAGATAAAAATTCTTGTGTCAACCCTATTCCCCACAGGATAGGGTTGTTAAGACTCTTTGCTTTCCATTAAGAATATTTTGGATATTCTTAACTTTGTGGATAGTCTTTAGTTTATTAATCTCAAAGTGTGATTCCAAGAACTAAGTCAGTACTCTAGATAGGAGCTAACAGCTTGAGAACAATGAAATAATCACCTCCCTTAGTTTAAATTTTCAACCTCAGTTAATGCAGCCTCTGGTTGTTCTCACTTTTCAGATTGTTTAGCACACACTGGGCTCATGTTGAGCTTATAGGAAACAAAAACAGTGCAGCTATTTTCATATAGACTATTCTGAGGTCTATTCCATTTTTTCCAGGCTAACAATAAATTAACAAATTTTAACCTTTCATATGTAGGAGCTTTATATTTACCTCTATTAAATTTGTTCCTCTTGGTTTTGGTATGTTGTGGCAGTCTACAAAGATTTTTGTGATTTTTTTTCTGTCCGTTTGCACCAGGTGACAGGTACTCTGCTGGGTACTGGGGGAACAGCCACTCTTCTCTGACCCCCCAGCTCTGACCTCCTAACCTGTTATTTTTATTCAATGGTTGGGGTCCTATTTTTCTACCTCAGAAGAAGGGTGTCAGCTCTTCTCTGCCCATTTAGCCACCTCTGCCATCTTCTCTTTTGGGGGCCACTTTCTGGCACTGCTCTCCGTGGCTCTCTGAGTGGTGACACTCCCCCACACAGATCTCACAATGTCCTGCCAATGGATCTGCCCAGCTCTTTCCTCATTGTCCCCAGTCTTACCTGAAATACTCCCTGAGTTCTCTTACCAGTGACAAGCAGACTTGCTTTTGTGGCTCACTTGGACCTCAAACAGATGCTAATTCTATAAGGCAGTCTAAGAAAAGAAAGAAAAAAAAAAACTTCTGGTTAAATAAGGAAGGGAATACTGCACTGGAGCTCTTTGAAGAATCATGATGCTTTTTAATGTATTAAGGGAAGGCTATGTGAAACTTTGTTGTAGGAATGTGTTTGGGTTTGGTTAAGCTACTGTTTCCAAGCTTTCATTTTTGTTCTTACTGTAATTTTCAGTTTTTCCATAACAGCTACTCACAGAGTTACATAAAATCCACTTTGAGAGGCTCGGAGCTTGTAGCTCAGCAGCTAGGGCACCACCCACATACACCAAAGCTGGTGGGTTTGAACCTGCCCAGGCCTGCCAAACAACAATGACAACTACAAGCAAAAAATAGGCGGACATTCTGGCGGGCACCTGTAGTCCCAGCTGCTTGGGAGGCTGAGGCAAGAGAATTACTTAAGCCCAAGAGCTTGAGGTTGCTGTGAGCTGTGATGCTACAGCACTCTACTGAGGGTAACAAAGTGAGACTCTGTCTCAAAAAAAAAAAATCCACTTTGAGAAATCTCAGCCTAAACAATGTCCAGTTGTATGGAATGGAATACATTGTAATATATTTTGTCTAAATGCAGACATAGCCTAAGATGTATATTTCTTATATATACACCTTTATTACAAGGAGGATATTAATACATTTCAAAAACATTTGGGAATATCTACCCAGGGGTATAGCTTGAGGCTCTGTCACAAAAAGAAAAAAAAAAAAAAAAACATTTGGGAATAGAGAATTATTTTAAAACACATGTAATTCCAAGATCAAACACAACCTGCATTGCAGGAGTTCTTAACCTTGGCAATAGCCACAGATAGAAATGAAGGAGTCCATGAATGTAAATGGAAAATAATATATTACATCTTTATTTTCACAAACTTCTAGCTGATACTTAGCACTTATTCTTATTATAAATGTAGAGAACAAACCACAGTAACATTGGCAATACCTATATTTTTGTCACCAATAGAAATGACAGATTTTTCATATCATTTCACAGTTGTTGCCAATGTCTATAAAAATTATTTATACTCATCATATTTTAAAAAATGCTGCTTGACTTGCCACCATAGGTCAAGGGAAAAAAACACATTTTTTTGCTGTGTTCATAAAGAAATGCATGGATTCTAATAGCACAATTTTTTTTTTTCTTTCTTTCTTTCTTTTTTTTTTTTTTTTTTTTTTTGAGACAGGCTCACTTGCACGAACCTCAAACTCTTGGGCTTAAGCAATTCTCTTGCCTCAGCCTCCCAAGTACCCAGGACTACAGGCACCTGCCATGACATCCAGCTAACAAATTTCTTTTTCTAACATTTAATAACTGTATTCAACCTTGTTTCTTTCCTTTGTAATCATTTTATTTTATTCATTTAAAATATCATTCTAAGGGCTTGGCGCCTGTGGCTCAATTGGCTAAGGCGCCAGCCACGTACACCTAAGGTGGCAGGTTCAAATCCCCAGCCTGGGCCCACCAAACAACAATGATGGCTGCAACCAAAAAAAAAAAAAAATGGCCAGGCGTTGTGGCGGGCGCCTGTGGTCCCAGCTACTTGGGAGGCGGAGGCAGGAGACTCGCTTGAGCCTAGGAGTTGGAGGTTGCTATGAGCTGTGATGCCATGGCACTCTACCCAGGGGGATAGCTTGAGGCTCTGTCTCAAAACAAACAAACAAACAAACAAACAAATAACTCTTCCAGTAGGAAAGAATGTGCTGAGATCAAGAGCTAACTGTTCCTATGGGGTAGGAGTCTTAAATTCAAGACTGTGCCAGGGGCTGCATCAACCCCAAATGAAAGAGTGTAAACTGCCTTGTGTTATCAAATAAAACTAATTTAACTTTGTAGCATTTAGCTTCAATTTAAAACATAAGTGTACAGTTGTACAGAAAATTATTTTAAAATTACAGTCCCTCTTCAACATAAACTCTTTTGATACAGTTTTAAATGCTTTTAAAATGGGATGTGTAGTTCATTTAGTGACCTAGCAGTTGATATCCCTGGATGGAATTTCCATCATGTACATTAGTTCACTAAAGCTGGGATGACCATAATTGCTAAACAATCCAATGTCACTAGATGGGCCAATTCAGCACTTTTTGCTACATATTTCCACATATCTAGAATCTTCCTCCACCACCCCCTCCCCCAGTACTATGTTTATGAAAGCAAGGCATTTAACCCTTGCATTTGTTGGACTTGAATCATTTTCTTAATAAGGTATAAAACACTTGCACATTTGCACCACTGAGATTAGCACACTATTATGAAGGAAATAATATGATCCTCATGTCAGGGATGGGCCCTGTCTGCTTGTGCTCAGCAGATCCTCATGGAAGCCTAGTAACTCCAAGGACCCATTTTCCTTCTCAAGATTTTGTTTCCTCTCAGGCAAAGGCAAGTGTGTCTGCTGTGCAAGGCCAGCCTTGAGTTTAATCTTGGAGTCTCTAAAACAAACCGTGCTAAGATCTGGATAACATGGGTACACATTTTTGTGTGTGTCCAGATGAAACTTTAAAACTGCTAAAAAGCCACCAAATTCTGTGCCGTCTCCCTTGATTGCCCTGTACTGTCAGGATGGAGAAATGAACAGTGGTTATATTCTAGTGTTGAATCTTGTGCTCACGTTGCCGAGACCAACCCCTAGGTGCAGGCAGCCTATTCAGCACTCTCCAGGGAGAAACCAAACACCCTGCCTGTATGGACAGCTGGACATCTGAACTTTTCCTTTGTTAGAGGAGCCAGAGGAGAAGAATGATGCTATTACATTCCCTCCTCAGTTGACTAACTTGGTGACTTTTATTGTCACATCCCAAACATGATGACCCTAAGGTCACCAGTCCCATAGGACTATTTTAAAAATTGGACAACCACATGGCATTTTCAGTTATTGCCCCTTATAAATTTGCTCCAATATTCTGATGAGCAATCGTCAAAGATATATCACCTCCGGGCATGAAGACATGCTACCCTGTGGCAGAACTGAATGAAATGGCATTTTGGAGAGACCTGTATCGGTGGACATTGTTTGGTGCACTTATCCTCCACAGCTGTTAAGAACAAAGAGCAGGACCAGCTGTGTCTACTGAGGCATTTCCTTTTATTTATTTATTTTTAATTTAGGAGTATCTAAAGGGGATTTAACTTTCATGTATGGAAATGATTTGTAATTCAAACAATTCCCTGTAATTAAAGAAAGAGTGACATGAATTGCAGCTTGCAGGCATCGTCACTTGACTGCGATGAAGTGGCATTTCCTTTCTTTGTCTTTTTTTTTTTTGAGACGGAGCCTCAAGCTATCCCCCTGGGTAGAGTGCCATGGCATCACAGCTCACAGCAACCTCCAACTCCTGGGCTCAAGCGAGTCTCCTGCCTCCGCCTCCCAAGTAGCTGGGACCACAGGTGCCCGGCCATTTTTTGGTTGCAGCCATCATTGTTGTTTGGCGGGCCCGGGCTAGGGATTCGAACCCGCCACCTTAGGTGTACGTGGCTGGTGCCTTAGCCGATTGAGCCACAGGCGCCGAGCCAGAAAGAAGCCTTTATATAGCCCCACTTTATCCTAGAAACTAGAGTAAGTTATCGAACTTAA
>CAUYQV010018634.1:0-10749 GCA_963574575.1 Galagoides demidoff
GAAAATGACATGAAGGTTATGTTAACCAGTTTGATGAGAGTATTTCAAAATGTATATGAAAACAGCACACTGTACCCCATGATTGCATTAATGTACACACTTATGCTATAAGAAAAAAAAGAAATTAATTATGTAATATTAGTTAATGTAATACTCAATATTGCATATGAGGCAATAATTATATGATCATCTCCAGATAAATCCAAAAGCAATTTATCATAGAAGTCTCACTAAACTAGAAATTAAATGGATCATTCTCAACCCACAATGAGCAATTGTGAAAAATCCACAGACACCAGAAGAGTTAATGTTGAAAGACTCAATGCTTTCCCTCTATGCCTAGGAACAAGGCAAAAATATATGCTCTCACTACTTCTATGCAACAATGTACAAGAGATTCTAGCCAATGCTCTAAGGTACAAAACAAAACAAAATTAATGACATTAAGATGAAAAAGAGGTAGAAGAGAGGTCTTTGTTCAGATATGCCACAATTCAGTGTATATAACATCTCAGAAAATCCAAAATAAAAACAAGTAGTAAACAAGTTCAGCAAAGTCTTAGAATACAAGAAAAATATAGAAAATTCAACTATTTTTATAAACTAGGAATGAATAACACAAAAATAAGAATATAATTCTATCACAATAGCATGAAATTAATAAAACACATAGAAATAAATTTAACAAAGGAATTAAAAGATTGGTACACTGAAATTTACCAAGTATTTGTGAGTATGTAAATTAAAAATTCTGTATTCATAGATTGAAAGACTCAATATTTTTAAGATGACAAATTACTGATCTACAAATTAAACACAATTCCTACCAGCAGGCTCTTTTTGTACAAATTGATAAGTGAATGCTAAAATTTTTATTAAAACGCAAAGGACATGAAATAGACAAAATAATTTCAAAATAGGAAGTTGGACAACTTAGATAACCTAATTTCCTAATTTCAGAAAGTACTATGACACCACTATAACCAAGACTGTGTGGTATAGACACAAGGATAGGCAAATAGATCTATGGATTAGAATTGATAGTGCAGAAAAAATAATTACCTTTAGGGGTAGCTGATATACAACAAAGATGCCAAGACAATTTGATGGAGAAAGAAGAGTGTTTGAACAAACAGTAATATGATAATTAGATTTCCACATGCAATAAAATGAACCTAGATTCTTACCTCACACTAAGATCCTCAGAATGGATCACAGATCAAATTCAAGAGTTAAAACTATGATACCAAAAGTACAATTGAGCAAAGTAAAAAAATTAGCAAAGTAGATTGCATAAAATTTTATATTTTTATGCTTCAAAAGTAGGAATGAAGAAAATGAAAGGACAATCCACAACCTAGAAAAAAATATTAGCAGATTGTAACTGAGAAAATATTCATATCTGGAATATGAAAATAAAATCCATTAGGCCAGACTTGGTGGCTCATGCCTATAATCCAAGCACTCTGGGAGGCTGAGACAGGAGGATCATTTGAGCTCAGAAGTTCAAGACCAGCCTTAGCAAGAGAAAGACTCCATCTATGCTAAAAATAGAAATAATTAGCCAAGTATTGTGGCAGGTGCCGGTAGTTTCAGCTTCTCAGAAGGCTGAGGCAAGAGGATCTCTTGAACCCAGAAGTCTGAGGTTGCTGTGAGCTAGACTGACACCATGGCACTCACTCTAACCAGGGCAACAGAGTGAGACTCTATCTCAAAAAACAAAAACAAACAAACAAACAAAAACTCTTACAACTGAAAAATAACTAACTCAAAATGATTTGAACAGACATTTCCTAAGGAAGATACATGAGGTCAGATGATTAAGTTCACAAACTCATCCTAGAAAAGGTATAACATACCTCACTGTTGAATATCACCACAGTCACCTTCGAAGTATTCCACCTAGGAATCTATGCACTGACACCAGTGCCTAGTCCACCAGTCAAAGTAATTTTCCAACCTTTTTTTTAAAATAGTCATCAGAGCTGTTGTTGTAGGAGGTCTGACAATTAAGTTTGTGAACTCATCTTAGCATAAGTGCTACATACCTCACTGCTAAATATCACTTTGGTCACCTTTGAAGTATTACCCCTGGGAAGCTGTGTACTGATACTCCACCCATCAAACCACTCTTTTTCTGGAATGACCTTCAGAGCTGTAGATGCATTACCCATCATGTTCTGAATGTCATCAAATTGTCATCCTTTCAATATTTCCTTATCATCAGGTAAATAAAAAAATCATTGTGGGACAGATCAGATGAGTAGGGAGGAAGTTCCAGTAGTTATTTGTTTACTGGCTAAAAACTCCCTTACAGACATACAGACAGTGCTGTGAGAGCTGGTACATTGTCATGATCCAAGAGCCATGAGTAAGCTATGATTGTACCACTGTACTCCAGCCTGAGCAACAAAGTAAGATCCTGTCCCTTAAAAAAAAAAAAGAAAAGAAAGAAAGAAAGAAAGGAAAGGAAACAAAGGAAAAATGTAAAAGAATGAAATTCTGCTCACAAAAGACACATTAAGAGAATGGAGAAAAGCCACACACTAGGAGAAAATATTTGCAAAAGACATATAATAAAGGACTGTTACTCAAAATAACAATGAACAACACTAAGATGAGCCTTGAAGTAAACTGCAGACTCTGGGTTATAATGAAGTCACCGAATGAGGTATCACTGTGTTTCACCAGTTGTAACTAAATGTACCATGCTGGTAGAGGCTGTTGATGAGGTGGAGACTATGCATGTGAAGCACTAGGGGATATACCAGATATCTCTATACCCTCCCATTCAATTTTGCTGTAAACCTAAAACTGCTTTAAAAAATCCAGTCTAAAAAAAAATGATCAGGAAAATAAGACAACATATTGCATCTGCCATGTTGGTTATTGTTTTGAGAGTAAGTGTGGTTGAGAGAGGGAGGACACTGGGAAATGCAAAAGTGATGAGCAGAGAGTAAATAGTATAAGGATTTTTTTTCAGCTTTTAATAGCTATAGAACCCATAGCTAAACTAAAAATGGAGCAGGACAGATACAAACTATGGAAAGAATAATGTCTACAGCAGTTACGTTAAGTACATTTAGGTAATCCAACAGCTTCATTTTATTGGTAATACATATATAGTCGATTAAATTTGCAAACTTCTCCTAGAAAAAGTGCTACATACCTCATGGTTGAATATTACTATGGTCACCTTCAAAGTACTCTCCTTGGGAAGCTATGCACTTATGCCAGTGCTGAGATGTTCACCCTTTGTAGCAATTTTGGAACTGTTTTTCTAGAATAGCCACCATAGCTATCATTGTAAAAAAGTGCTTTGAAGGATGGACTAGGCGCTGCTTCCCAAGGGTAGTACTTTGAAGGTGACCAAAGTGATATTCAGCAATGAGTTACACAGCATATTTTCTAGGATGAGTTTGTGAACTAAATTATCAGGTCTTGTACAAGATCTCTAATGGCCATGCCAGAAAAAGAGCTCCAAAATGGCTTTGAAGGTGGACTAGGTGCTGGCATTGGTGCATAGCTTCCTAATGGGAAACACCTCAAAGGTGAATGTAGTGATACTCAGTGGTGAGGTATGTAGCACTTTTTCTAGCATCAGTTGATGAACTTAATTGTCTGTCTTATATATGATTATTTCCAGGGGATTTATTTAAACAATCTCATCATCTAAAACAAACTTGAAGTTCATCTCTGCACTTCCTCTTCTCCCCAAGGAATCCTGTTTACATACATGGGTTAAGGATTAAAATCAAACACACTGAAACTAGAAACAAAATTATTACAGCAGTATTTCAGTATTACTCAGAATAAGTGAAAATTATAGTTATAAAACTATGATTTAAAAAACCTAAAAAGGAACAATAAGTTTAAACCACTAACGTGAACAAAAATTACACAGACAAATAGTCCCTGTGTATTTCACAGATGCTGTATAGATTTTCACATCAGCCTCTATAAAACTTCCTAAATCCAACAACAGCAAAGTTTTAATTTATAAATGACCTCCATATTCTTTTTCTATCAAAATATTTTGTTAAAGTCACAGGCAACTCATTCAAAGAAGAAAAAATAAACCTCTGCTAGGCATAGCATAGAAGCTTATCTGCTCAGAGGTGTTGGCTGGATGAAGCAAATTACATCTGCAAGGCTCACTGCAAGTGCTCCCCAATGAAACTCAGTACGTGGATTTTGACCCAAACACCCAACACAGATTGTATCTGGCTATACTAGAGATCATCTATCCCTTTCCATGTCAATTAAAATCAGATGACATTTCAACAAACAATCCTGCATACTCAACTTTATAAGTCTAAGTTCAGTATAGAAGGAGCCTCAAATCTATACTGAAAACTCTATTTACTCTATTAATCATCTGTAATGCTTTTTTTTCCTGCTTTTCCTTTTTTCATTTCTTATTGACCAGGAATTCTTTTTCAATTATTTATAGAGAAGTTAGAAGGTAACATTTTAACTTTTTATATATTTTTCCTCCTTATAGTAACAAAAAACTATTTGCTATAAATAGCTTGAAACCTCACATGGTGTTCAATTACACAGTGAGCTCCTCCTCTGTGAATACATTGTTCTAGATCAGTGGTTCTCAACATTCCTAATGCCGCAGCCCTTTAAGACAGTTCCTGTAGGTTGCAACCCACAGGTTGAGAACTGCTGTTCTAAATGATGGGAATAGAGCAGTAGACAGGTATAGCTCCTGATCTCTTGATTCCAGTAGGGAAATCAGATGCTGAACAAAAATAATTAAAAATGGGATAAGGGTTTGTCAAACTGTTAAGTAGTGTGCAGGAGAGCACAGAATCAGGAAACCTGATAAATAAAAATACCCCAAAGGCTTAAGGATAAGAAGGAGGAAGGCTAGAGAAGAGGAAAGAGAAGCCATGCTAAGACACTGAGATGGACAGTGTTGCAGAACACAGAAAGATTGCTAGGGCACCAGTGAGCAGCAAGGGGAGCAGAAGATAAGGCTGGATGGGGGACAGGGTCAATTCATGTAGAGTCTTGCTGTCATGTGAAAGATTTTGAAATTTATCCTATGGTTGATATGAAGTCATGAAAGGAATTTCAGACAAATATAATTGGGGCAGCGCCTGTGGCTCAAAGGGTAGGGCGCCGGCCCCATATGCCAGAGGTGGCGGGTTCAAACCCAGCCCTGGCCAAAAAAAAATAATAATAATAATTGAATTACTCTGCATGACAAAGGAAGCTGAGTTCAAAATTACTTTGCTGAGGAGATTAAACAGGGAGAGAAAAGAGCCAGAGAAAGCAATTTCTCATGGGAGAGTTGCTACATAAAAATCTAAAGCACAAAATGTATGAGAGACTAAAAGCCATTTTAAAAATTGTTTGACAAGGGTATAACAATACCTCTTCTTTGTATAGTAGAATGTCTTTAGCAGACTCTGTTTTACCATTAATGTTTCTTTATGAGTGAAGTTTACTAGTGAATTAAATGAAGCAAAGAGGGGTGGCACCTGTGGCTCAAAGGAGTAGGGCACTGGCCCATATACCAGAGTGGTGGGTTCAAAACCTGGCCCTGGCCAAAAAAAAAAAAAAAAAAAGCAAACAGCTGTATGTCTACAACAGAGATAATGGTCCCATATGAGGTTTTAGGAATACGGCAGTAAAATAGACCAAGAAATAAAAATGTATCTGGGATGCAGTAGGCCATGGAATTTGAACATCCCACCTAGGTATTAATAACCATAATGGTTTTTAGTGAACCACATGACAGATACTGTTCAAAACACTAAAACATTGTCTCATTAATTCCTACAATTCTTCGAAAGAGATACCAAGTAGAGAGTGATAAACTGGGTTCAACCTAAGACTACTAATTGGACTATTTCCTACAATGGTTTATAAAGTATTAGAAAGCACATTTGTCTTGTTGAAATCTACATTCCCTGTGTAGGCCAACCATAGGTGTTCAATACAGACTTGTTGAATGAGTGGAACAGATATCATGGGAAGTGAGAGGACAAAAAATTAAAAAAAAGAGGCTGGAGGAATGAACTAGATAGATAGGAAAGTTGGTTTAAGAAAATATCAGCCTAGGTTTTAGGATGTTAAAAAAAAAAGAAAGAAATAGATAATCTTAGAAGGCTGTGGTAAGTAACTTCCTCATCTATAAAGATTGTAGATTATGTTTCAAGCCTTACTGGAATCAAATTTATGTATCTTAGATGTCTGAGAATATTGAGAAAGATCTACAATAGGAATAAAAAGGTCCCATATTATTACATTTGCTCTAATTGTATTCATAATAATAATCCTGAGAAGTTCTTAAAATGATTGAAATTCATACCAGGCTTTCTGCTTAAGTTGGAGAAACAGACACTCCTGCCAGGCATAAAACTGAACATATACTCTACTCACAATTCTGAACTCCCATCACTCCCCTGCACTCCCACCCTGAGATCTGGAAGCCTGTCCCCCGCAGAGTCCAGACTCTTGGGCATTTTCTTCAGAGGTATGGACAAGGCATGTGGGTGTAAAGTGAGGACTGTGGTGTAAGGGAGCCAAATGGAAGAGGAATAAATAGGTGCCCTGTGGCACAGTGTGGTGGTGGCAACAATAGGGCTCACACCACTGGTGATATTTTGGAGAAACATTTCCCTCTGTCATAGCAACCAGAGAGAGCCGGGCCTCTACTCTGGTGGCACCCACGGGCAGAACAGATCTGGGATGGAAACACCATAGGCAAGGGTATGCCTGAGGTGGTAGTACCTGCCCAGGCAGGTGGCAGCAGGGACAGAGACTAGAATACAGGTGCACAGAGGTGGCATACTCCCAGGGCGGGGCTGAGCCAGGATTGCTGCTGTTGGGAGCCCAAGATGCACCTGGCCCTGAGTGGAGCACAGCTGGGACAAAAGCAGGCTGGAGCATCAGCTCAGGGAGGGGCAGGAACTAACAGCTCTTTGTGAGCTCTAACCATGCCCACCCCAACACAGAGTGTAGCAGAGACAGAGACGCCAGCTCCATGAGAACTGGTGCAGTGGCAGCAGCACAGAGCGGGGCTGTATTGCTATTTCTGTGAACTCCAACAATACCTGGCCCACAGTGGAATACAGCCTGGACAGAAATGCAAATTCTGCAAGAATATAAGTGGCAGCAACATCAATCTGGGGCAGGGCTGGAACCGAATGACACTACCCAGCTTCCATTAAGCACCCAAAGTAGTCAGCTTTTAGCTCCCCCTGCCCGCTGGTGGTAGAGTGCAGCAGCCAGGCTGAGGAGACATAGACCTTTCTGTGACTCAGACAGGTGCAAACCCCTGAAGCATCTGCTCAATGAAGGGAACTGGGCCACAGTCCTGTGGGGTTACCAGTGACTGGGTGTGACAAAGATGCAAGGTGGGAAAAGAGACGTCAAACTTCCCAGACTAATTCATTTGCTGAGTGGGTCCTTCTGACCTCAAGTAGCACTGGAGCAAGTCATATTTGATCTGCCAGCAGACCCCTATTATCTAGTTGCCTGAGACCTTTTGAACTCTCCACCTGAGACTGGTGCTGACTGGGATAATCGATTTAGACCTCTTGAACTGGGCCAATCACCTGAGGACTATCCAAAGTGGTACCCTGGGTGTATGATTGTGGGAAGGTTTGATTTTCCTTTTCCAGTTGTTTCCCATAGGGGACAGGGGTGACTTAATTGCTGATATTTCTCCACAGCTGAGACTTCAACCCAGAGTAACTGATTCACTAGGGTAGGACAGAGATCAGCTGAAAACAAGACAGAGCCACTTAGCCCCACCACACCAAGAAGGTTCCCAATATCAGGCTGTAGCACTGTTCAGGTCCTTTGCAAACTCTAGGGAAAAGGTATAGACACCAGTCCCAGCTCTTGGGCAAAGGGCTGGTTAATTCCTACTCCAGGATCCCCCACCCCAACTTCACCTTATCTGCTCATCTAGCCAAGGGTATATGGTATAAAATAATCATGGGCGGAATCAGCAGAAAAATTCCAGTAACATGAATAACCAAGTAGATCAACTCCCCCAAGGAACAATATGGTAAGCACAACTGACGATCCCATTCATAAGCAGATGGCTGAGATGTCAGAAATCAAATTCAGAATTTGGATTGCAAGTAACATTCATAGAATGGAGGTAAAATTGGAATTAGAAATTCAAGGAGCATTTCAAAAGTTGCCTCAAGAATTCAAAGTCAAAATCACCAAGATTTTGACACATTGAAACAAGAATTTGCAGCCCTTAAAGATCTGAGAAATATAGTAGAATCCCTGAGTAACAGAATGAAGCAGGCAGAAGAAAGGATTTCTAACATTGAAGACAAAGCTTTTGAATGCTCCCAAACACTCAAATAGGAAGAGAAGTGGAGAGCAAAAACGGATCCTTCTCTCAGAGAGCTGCGGGATAATTTAAAAAAAACTAATATTTGCTTTATAGGAATTTCTGAGGGTGACAAGATTGCTTCGAAAGGCCCAGATGCTCTACTCCAGGAGAGAATAGAGGAGAACTTCCCAAACATGGCAAGAAATTCTGAAATTCAGATAGCAGACAGTTTCAGAACCACAGCACAACTCAACCCAAACAAAACAAGCCCCAGACACATCATAATTAACTTCAATAAAGTTAATATGAAGGAGAAAATTCTGCAATATGGGAGGAAAGAAAGAAGACATAAGAAAACCATAACATACAAGAGGAAGAACATTAGAATGAATGCAGATCTCCCTGATGAAATTTTTCAAGCTAGAATAGGGTGGTAATCTACCTTTAACCTCCTAAAACAAAATAACTTTCAACCCAGGATCCTGTATCCAGCTAAACTGAGTTTCATTTATGATGGAGAAATTACTTTAATGACATTCACATGTTGAAGAAATTTGCCATAACTAAACTAGCTCTCCAAGATATTCTCAGACTTATCCTCCATAAGATCAGCACAATCCAGTTTACCAAAGTAAACTCACTCAGCAACTTTTGATCAAATTCCAACTTCCATAGTGGCAAAAGGATTAAAAATGTCCACTGGACTTTTGAAAAACTCAATATCCCAAATACTATCAGGCTTATCAATACTCTCAATTAATGTGAATGGTTTAAATTGTCCTCTAAAGAGGCACAGGTTGGCTGGCTGGATACAAAAACTAGGCCAGATATCTGCTGCACACAAGAATCTCATCTTACCTTAAAAGATAAATATAGACTCAGGGTGAAGGGATGGTCATCTATAATTCAGGCAAATGGCAATCAGAAAAAAGCAGGTGTTGCAATTTTATTCACAGATACAACAGGCTTTCAACCAACAAAAGTAAGGAAAGATAAGGATGGTCACTTCATATTTGTTAAGAGTAACACTCAACACGATGAAATTTCAATTATTAACATTTATGTAGCCAACCAGAATGTGCCTCAATTTATAAGAGAGACTCTAACAGACATGAGCAACTTGATTTCCTCCAGCACCATAATAGATGGAGATTTTAATACCCCTTTGGCAATGTTGAATAGATTCTGCAAAAAGAAGCTAAGCAAATAAATTTTAGACTTAAACTTAACCATTCAACAATTGGACTTAACAGGCACCTACACAACATTTCATCCTAAAAAAAACAGAATACACATTCTTCTCATCAGCCCATGGAACATCCTCCAAAATTGATCACATCTTAGGTCACAAGTCTAACCTCAGCAAATTGAAAAGAATAGAAATTATTCCTTGCATCTTCTTGGACCATCATGGAATAAAAGTGGAACTCAGTAACAAGAGGAATCTGCATACTTACACAGAAACATCGAATCTAAATAACCTTATGCTGAATGATACGTGGGTCATAGATGAGATTAAGAAGGAAATTACCAAATTTTTGGAACAAAACAATAATGAAGACATGAATTACCAGAACCTCTGTGATACTGCAAAGGCAGGCTTAACAGGGAAATTTATAGCCTTCCTCAAGAGTATAGAAAGAGGGGAAGTTAACAACTTAATGGGACATCTCAAGCAACTAGAACATTCCAATCCAAAACCCAGCAGAAGAAAAGAAAGAACCAAAATTAGAGTAGAATTAAATGAAATTGAAAACAAAAGGATTGTACAACAGATCAATAAATCAAAAAGTTGGCTTTTTAAAAAGGTCAATAAAATAGATAAACCTTTAGCTAATCTACCCAGGAATAAGAGTAAAATCTAATTTCATCAATCAGAAATGACAAAAATGAAATAACAACAGATTCCTCAAAAATTTTAAAAATCCTTAATGAGTATTACAAGAAACTCCATTCTCAGAAATATGAAAATCTAAAGGAAACAGACCAATACTTAGAAGCACGCCACCTTGCTAGACTTAGCCAGAATGAAGTGGAAATGCTTAACAGGCCTGTAGTGAGTTCTGAAATAGCATTAACTATAAAAAAACTCCCCTAAAAGAAAAGTCTGGGACTAGATGACTTCACATCAGAATTCTACCAAACCTTTAGAGGATCTAGTGCCTATATTACTTAACCTTTTCCAAAATATAGAAAAAGAAGGAATACTACTCAACACATTCTATGAAGCAAACATCAACTTGATTCCCAATCCAGAAAAAGATACAACAGAAAATTATAGACCAATATCTCTAATGAATATTGATGCAAAAATATTTAATAAGATCCTAGCAAACAACAGCCTTGTGGCCCTGGGGGTGGTGGTGGAGGAGTATCCTGCTCTAGCCTCCTGCACCGGGCAGGCCCAGATCTGCTTGCTAGTGCCATGTGCA
>CAUYQV010018636.1:0-25580 GCA_963574575.1 Galagoides demidoff
AAAAAAAAAGACGTAGGGAGATTGGGAGCCTGGCTCCAATTTGGGGCACAGCCACACCTGGGTGTCCTACCTGTGGGCCCAAACCTGACCAGCCCAGACAGCACGACCAATTTCAGCTCCTACCTGAACTCACCCATGCCACACTCTCCCAGCTGTCCTGGTAATGAACCGCAGCAGGCCTAGGAATGCAGGCTTTGGAAATGGAAGTGTAAATATCTTGTATTCCTTTACCAAAATCCCACTGATGACTTGAAGCCACTGTGGTGGGGACTAAAGTGGCAGCCAGTTACCTGCCACTCTGCTATCTGGGAGAAACTGATGCTCTGGGGAAGGTAAGATGCAGAGGCTCTGAATAGAGGCAGATGTGAGGGGTGCTGGGCGTTGCCAGCCCTCAGATCAAGAAAGTCAGCTGTGGTGAAGCAAGCAGGGCATGAAGTGCTGAAACAGAATGCACCTCAGCCGGCATGCAGCCCCCAGAGCAAAGCCCTCCCAGGCAGCCAAGCACAGCCTGGTGGCCCTAGAAGGAGGTGGCTCCCACTTTGGACCCAAATCTGTGGCAGGTGGTGGATCAGACCAGCACCTTCTTTGTGACTGTGGTGGGCAGGTTTCACCAGCCCTGGACTTTGGAACTTATGTCCCCACCCTGTGCTTAGCCACACCAACCAGCTTCCTACCCGAGGAAGTGGAGGGGATGTCCCTGGCTGCGTGGACCCTGAAACCTCAGCTGGAAGAGGCTGCACTAGATCCTTCTCTCAATCACCCTTATCCCCCCAACATGCACAATCCTCCCTGGAGAAGGGGTCACTTGGGAAAACACTGACCGTTACTGCTCAGCACAGGAATCCCAGAACTCTGTGGGCTTTAATCGTCAGCTCATGCAAATTCTACCGAGATTTAGTTGATAAGAGACATGACTGAGTGATGATTCCATTGAAAGATTTATTTCTTACATTTCCCAAAAGAGGATATGGCACACCGTGCATGGCCACAGGGCAGATGCTAGGCCAGGAGGCTGCAGACAGAGCCAGGGGAGAGCTCGGCCACTTCGTGGGGAAGGGCAGAGCAGAGCCTCTTAGCATGGGCTGGTTTGAATAATTCCCGTGGGTGTTGGGGCACAGAATGGTCTCTGGGTGCTGGGGATCTGGCTCCTGGGAGGATTTAGAACCAGGGAAAATTGGCTCTCATGTAAAATTAGGGGCTGCCTGTGAAATAACTTAGGGGACCTGGAAAAATAGACTCGGACCCCCACTTAGGTTAATTAATTGGTAATTTATTTTACCTGCTGCAGGGGCTGCTGCTCCGAGAGCCCAAGTGTGAGGGTGAGTTGCCTTTTATAGGCTTTGTGTAAGCATATTACAGAAGCGAAAGGTGGCTGGTTAAGGGGGGTTTACAACTCAGGTAGTCATAGATACAGCAATGGAACGATAATTAATACAGTTTCAGTTGACAATGGATACATTTTATATCACAGTGGTTATGGTTATACAACAGTAATTAATCAAGTCTCAGTGAGTTTTCCACCATTGTTCATCTACTGAGAACTTGGGGGTTTTGTGAAACTTGGGACTTTTTTCCCTGTACCTGAAGCTTGTTCTTGGCAACTCTAGGAGGAAGAAGGGGGCCTGAGAACGTGTTCTCGGCCACCCTGGGAGGAGGAGGGACTTGCCTTGTTCCTGGAGTGGACTCTGGGGGGAGAAGGGAGGAGGAGGGAAATGGGCTGGAGAGGGTGGGGGGAACAGGTGGAGGGCTGGGGAACAGGAGTGGGGGGGAAAGAGGGCTGGGTTACAACATTAATGTTTTATATCCTATCATTTAGGGCAAGAGACGAGAGCATGATAGATGCCTTTATGCCTTTGTTTCTGGTTCAGAAGTAAATACAATGCTTTTTTCTTTTTATTTCCATCCAATAATTGGACCATTCTCCCATTCCTTAAAACAAACTTGTCATGACACAAGTTCCCATGGTATTAAAGTCCAATCAGTGCATCTATATTTTATTAAGAGCTCTAAAGCTTTATTTATTTGGATATTGGCCTAAAATTATTACAACAAAAATTGTACAGTAACATAACACTGACCAAAATAAGATTACAAGGAATAAAAAACAAAACTGTGCATGTGGGGATGTTTTTCTAACAACAGGGCCATCTTGCTTCATCAGTATTGCATAGTGGTTAAACTCACTGTCTTTGGCAAAAAACTCAGCAGGTACAAATCTCCATTTTGCACCTAAGTAGGGTGTGAGTTTAGGCAAATCACTCCACTTCTCTGTGCCTATGTCCTCCTTGTCTTTACAGTGAAAGTGATAACATTCTGGTATCTCTTCAAAGCACATAAATCTTTTGCCTTTTATGAAAGATTTCTGTGGAGAGGTACAACCAAAGTGACAGTCCTGCCTGCACCATGGATTTGTGGAAAACAGAAGCCAGCACACATCTAACCATCATGGCAGTGGTTCACCTGTTATAAGTGTTCTTCTTTACATATTCAACTCTTTTTCTCTTCTTTTCTTCTTCTTTTTTTTTTTTTTTTTGAGACAAGTGTCTCACTCCTTGGCCCCCTTGGTAGAATGCTGTGATGTCATCATAGGTCACAACAACCTGAAACTCCTGAGTTCAAGAGATCCTCCTGCCTCAGCCTCCTGAGCAGCTGGGACTACAGGTGCCCATTACAATGCCCAGCTAGTTTTTCTATTTTTAGTAGAGAAGGGATCTCATTCTTGCTTAGACTGGTCTCCAACTTGTTAGCTCAATCAATCCACCCACCTTGGCCTCCCACAGTGCTAGGATTACAGGCATGAGCCACTGAGCTTGGCCACACATTCAACACCTGGAAGCCTCTTAATAAAACAACAACTTTAAATATTTCTCAGGGCAAATCAATGGTAAGTGGAGAATACTGGGTTTCATTTGATGCTATAAATGTAGCTCATGCCTCATATTTCCATGCAGGGTCTTCTGGCTCTGAAGAGAAGTATCGGTGATTGGGAACTGGCAGAATGGCCTCCAGAGACATGGCTATGGCAGTGGTCTGCTTATCACAGATGGTGGGTGGAGTCTTGGGGAACTTCTCTCTTCTCTACCATTACCTCTTCCTTTACTTCATTGGGCACAGGTTGAGGCCCACAGATTTGATCATCAAGCATCTGATTGCAGCCAATTCCTTAACCCTCCTCTCGAAAGGAGTCCCCGAGACAATGGCAGCTTTGGGGTTGAGACATTTCCTCAATGATATCGGATGCAAACTTGTCTTCTATATCCACAGGGTGGGCAGGGGTGTGTCCATCAGCACGACCTGCCTCCTGAGTGTCTTCCAGGTGATCACAATCAGCCCCAGGACCTCCAGGTGGGCAAAGCTGAAGAAGGCAGCCAAGCACGTGGGCTTGTCTCTTCTCCTGTGCTGGATCCTCTATACGCTGATAAGTGTCATTATCCCTATGTACATGACTGCCAAAGGGAGTAAGACCAACATCACAACCAGAAAGGATTTGGGATTCTGTTTTGGAGCAGGTGTTAACAAAAGCACGCTATCACTGTATGTGGTGCTTTTATCACTCCCTGATGTGTTCTGCTTGGGCCTTATGCTCTGGGCCAGTGGCTCCATGATCTTCATCCTGTTCAGGCATAAACAGCAGGTCCAATACATCCGTAAGAACAATCTTTCCCCCAGATCCTCCCCTGAGTCCAGGGCCACCTGGAACATCCTTGTCCTTGTGAGCACCTTTGTGTCTTCTTACATCCTCTCCTGCCTTTTTCATTTTTATATTGCTCTTCTTGATAATCCCAGTATTTTGCTGGTGAACACTGCAACCTTAATCACTGTGTGTTTCCCCACTGCCTGCCCGTTTATTCTCATGAGCCACAAGTCCAGTGAAGCTGGGCTTTGCTTTGCCTGGATAAAAATCACAAAGTCCCCTAAACTCATCATGAACATGTAAATTGTATATTTTGCACACTGACCAATTGCTTCTTCACTCATCCCTGTAGGATTGTATAAATATAATTTTGAAATGATCACAGTCAGGAGACACTGATGAAGGGGAAAGAGTGAACTTCCATCCCAATAATAAAACAATTGCAAATAAAACACGAAATTATTATGTAAATACTAACATCACATTTTTTAATGCCTGCAAAATAGAGTAGTTTTGTACAGTAAAAAAAAAAGTTAAGTCCTGAAACAATCTGAAGATTATGGGGAAACCATTGCAAGATGACTCCATCCTGGGCAGGGCTGTAGAGAACACAAGTGTTCTGATGGGGCAACCCTCAGAGGTAGCTGGGTTGGATGGTTGGGAAGTTTTATTTTTTGGCTCTTTACCTTAAGTACTTGGCTTTCTGATTCTCCTTGTAGTTGCCAACAACCAGACAGTTCCAGAGGCTGGGCAGTCTTTAATTCTGCTCATGTGTGAGAGCCAGACCAGCTCCATTTTGTTGTTTACTGCATAAATTCTGTTCCTAAGCATAAGTTCTATTCCTAAGCCCCTAGCCTGCAGGGCCACACCCTGCAGCCTCCCCCATTCCATTCCTGGTTGCTCAACCATAGCTGTTGATAATGCCGCCTTGGGCAACAGAGCCATAAGTTAAAGTTCCCATTTCCTTGTTAACTGAGTCACCTTACCACAATAAACAATAAGTTTCTATTACCTTAAAACACAGGTATTTCCCTCCAGTCACCTAATCAAGCTGCCTCGACCCTAGCCCCCGGTTAAGAAATCCCCCACCCCTCACCTGTACCAATCCAAATCCTCCTTTACTAGTGAAATCATCAACCACCAATCAAGAACAATCAAGAATGTAACTTTACTAATGAAATCACTAACCACCAATCAAAAGTGTACTCGTACCCTTCTTCCCTTCTTGCTTTCTGTACCCCATAAAAACTTCCTCCACCCCGGGTTCGAGGCTCTTCCTTGGTGTGTGCATGAGGAGAGACCAAACCTGGGTTTGAATAAACCTCCCCTTTTGCTTTTTACATTGGAGTGTGTCTCAGATTTGTCAGTTGGGGCCATTTGGGGAAATTTTTCGGGCACAACACATGCATACAATCAAGTTTAACCCTACAGTCTGGCCACTTTCAGCCCTTCCTCATCGAAAGTCCCTCCTCCTATTGCACCACAGAGGGCAGGACGGAACATGGGCACTTGTTTCCAACAGAGCAATGAAAGTATGAGTTCCTCCACTTCCAAAACATCCCAAGAATATTTATCTTCTTTCTTTATTTATTTTTGCAGTTTTGGCCAGGCTGGGCTTGAACGCCCCTCCCCACCCCCGTATATGGGGCCAGTGCCCTACTCCTTGAACCACAGGTGCCGCCCAGAATATTTATGTTCTTTGAAGCTGGTAAAGACAGATGGGGGAGTCATGCATGGCGGCTCACATGTATTATCCTAGCATTTTTGAAAGGCCAGACAGACTCCATTTTGCACTCTTTTTCCTCCTCCCCTCCATGTCACTACCTGCCCTTGATCACATAGGCCTTGCAGAAATGGGCTGTCAAACAAACATATACTGTGAAGACAGGGAATTAACACAGAAGTTACAGATTCTTGTGAAACCACATTTGTATCTTGGCTCCCCTTGTAACTACTCAACCCCCCACCCTATAGATCTAACCTTGCCTTGCTTTTGTAAACTGCTTTGCTTTAGGAATTCTACCCCACCTCCAACTGAAGGATGGATATAAAAAAAACCTTCCCTTGTTATGTGGGGCTGAGAATTTTTAGGTGTGAACCTTTCTTGGTAGGCCAGCCAATAAAGGGCCCATACTCAATTCGAACAGAGTGCTGGCATTTTCTCTATAATTCCACTTGAGTTGGGTACAACACTTTAGGAGGCTGAGGCCAGTGAATTGTTTGAGCTCAGGAGTTGGAGACCAGCCTGAGCAAGAGCAAAACCCTGTTTCTACTAAAAATAGACCAACTAGTCAGGCACTGTGATGGGCACCTGTAGTCCTAGCTATTTGGGAGGCTGAAGCAGGAGGATCACTCAAACCCAAGAGTTTGATGTTGCTGTGAGCTAGGACGCCATGGTGCTCCACCCAGGGCACAGAATGAGATTCATTCTCAAAAAAAAAAAAAAAAGACAGAATAATAATGGGACTAGCCAGAGAACATCTCTGGGCAAGGAAGCCAGGCACTAGCAAGCACTCTTCCTATTATGATCTCAAACCTCTTTTTCGGCTGTTTGCAGTTCATATAAATGACATTGTACTATTTTCAAATCGCCCAAAGCTCTATATCAATTTAGGTATGCCCTGACTCCTTTTCCTGCTGCCAGGAAGAGAATGAACAATCAGCAAAACAAACTCATGTTGCAGATTTCAATCCTATTTCTCATGTACAGACTTCCTTAACAGGCAGAGTGGGGCCAAGGAGGGCCCTCACACCTTCTGGCCTGCTTCTAGGTAAGAAAATGTACCCCATGTCCCACATGACCTTCTCTTACCCCTAATAAGTCCCAAGAAGGCTCCATGTCCTTTCCTTTTTCTAGAAAGTCTTGCCTCTCTAAGCATCCCATCATCATTGAAACTGTCAAGAAATGTATAGGTCCTTAAAGTTTATACTCTTTGCAAGCGAGTGAGTTAGCTTAATCACTTAAAGCAGTGGTTCTCAACCTTCCCAATGCCTCAACCCTTTAATACAGTTCCTCCAGTTCTGGTGACCCCCAACCATAAAATTATTTTCATTGCCGTATTTGTACAGGGTGTATGTGATGGGGTTGGCACAATGATGTCATTAAGCCAGATACTCATATGTGGGTTTATCTGCATGTGGGCAGACCCACCTGGAGACAGATAGAGGAGCACTGTCTCGGTTCCTAAGACCATCAGAAATATCTGTTTTTCGATGGTCTTAGGTGACCCCCCCAAAGGGATCGCAATCCACAGGTCGAGAACCACTGACTTAATGGATCCTGGCAAAACAGGTGAGACTCCTATGTGTAAAACAAAAGACTTTCTCTAATGGTACAGCAGGTAACAAGTAGTTCATGTTTTCATTTTGTCCCCTTGACTTTCCCAATACTGTAGGGATATTTCAAAGATGCCCAGGTGGAAAAAATTAAAAAAAAGATGCCCAGGTAAATGGCGTATACACTGTGGATTTGCAACATAGCTAAGCATCCTCAGCTTGAAGAAACCCTAACATTTTAAAGTGGGTCACCTATGCCCTTCACAAAAATTAACTCAAAATGGGTCACAGACATAAATGTAAAACACAAAAGATAATAACATAGGAGAAAACCTATTTGACCTTGAGTTTGGCAATGATGTTTTGTTTTTATTTTATTTATTTATAAACAGATCTCTGTCATGTTCTGGTATGTCAAATTTTAATTTTAACATCTGTTATTATGATATGTAATCAGTGGTCTTTTTTCTATTGATTTTTTTTTTGAGACGAGCCTCAAGCTGTCCCCCTGGGCAGAGTGCCGTGGCATCACAGCTCACAGCAACCTCCAACTCCTAGGCTCAAGCAAGTCTCCTGTCTCAGCCTCCCAAGTAGCTGGGACCACAGGTGCCCACCACAACGCCGGCTACTTTTTGGTTGCAGCCATCATTGTTGTTTGGTGGGCCTGGGCTGGATTCGAACCCGCCACCTTGGGTGTACGTGGCTGGCGCCTTAGCCACTTGAGCCACAGGCGCTGAGCATGATTTTTATATCTAATTTAGTGAAAGTATTTAGACACGCTTATATCAACTATTTTCCAGTGAGTAGTTATTTCAGTTATTCATTTATATTTAATTGGCTTAATTATTAATAAGCAGTCTTCATGTATAAAATGGAAACACTTTTGGCAGCGCCCACAGCTCAGTGGGTAGGGCATCAGCCACATACACCAAAGTTGGAGGGTTTGAATCTGACCCAGGCTAGCTAAAGCGACAATGACAACTGCAACAGAAAAATAGCTGGGTGTTGTGGAGGGAGCCTGTAGTCCCAGCTACTTGGGAGGCTGAGGCAAGAGAATCACTTAAGCCCAGGAGTTTGAGGTTGCTGTGAGCTGTGACGCCATGGCACCAAGGGTGACATAGTGAGACTCTGTCTCAAAAAAAAAAAAAATGGAAACACTTTTAATAATGCTCTTATTAGCCTCTTTGATATATGATGATTTTTGTTTTAAATTCTAACTTGGGGGCTCGGTGCCTGTGGTTCAAGTGGCCAGCCACATACACTTAAGCAGGCGGGTTCGAATCCAGCCTGGGCCCGCCAAACAACAATGACGGCTACAACCAAAAAACAGCCAGTCGTTGTGGGAGACGCCTGTAGCTACAGCTACTTGGGAGGCAGAGGCAGGAGAATCGCTTGAGCCCAGGAGTTGGAGGTTGCTGTGAGCTGTGATGCCACGACACTACCCAGGGCGACAGCTTGAGGCTCTGTCTCAAAAAAAAAAATTCTAACTTGGGAATAATAATAACACCATCCTCTTTTTTATAGACAAATTTTCTCATATTTTAGCATCTTTTTAAAATTTCAAATTAATACAAAGGTACGTACAATTAGGTTACATAGTTTGCATTTGTAAGGTTAAAGTTCGAGTTGTAGCTAAGTCCTTCATCCAGGAGGTATACATAATACATACATAAATTTAGTGAATTCCATTACCAACAATTCCCACTCACACCCTTAACCTCCTTTCTCCACAGAAAGAAGCTTTCCGCAGCTGCCCCTTGGGCCTCTGAATATCTTTCTCCAACAGTTTGCTTCCCACAGATATGGGTTTTCCACACATTTAGGGACAAAATGTAGTACCTAAACAAGCACAGCATTAACTGTTGTCTGATTGGCGAGATGTCTGCTGCCTGAACCAATGATGTAACCTAGTCTCAGAGCTCACAATCTGTTCCTTCCTCAATTTCTGTGAGGACATTACTTCAGTAAGTAAACCTTTATCACCTGTACTTTAACACCTTACTCTGGGAACTTTGGAAAAAAGAAGTACATTACTTCATTAATTCTGTCAGTTGACACATTCCCTGATATGGAATAACTGGCTAACCCCGCCCCTCACCCAGAACCACAGGCAGTAAAATCCACAAATGGTCCAGGGGGGCACAACTACAGTGGCCTGGGTATACACTAGGACAGCCTGAGGGGAGACTCAAGGGCCTCACTCTCTTCTGAGCTAGGTGTGTGTTCTCATCTAGCTCCTCTTAGTTTTTTCTGGTGGAAGAGCTCTTGAGAACTTAGTTTCACAAACTCAGCTTTTATCACCTACCAAGCTTCACACAGCTGACAGTGACACATCTTCTTCATTTCTTCTTGGCCTAAGTCATCTTTTGAACCCAGCCCACAAATGCATTTTCTGTTTTCTCATCACACTTGGGAGTGAAGTAATAGAGTAAAGAGAAGAGAAGGAAAGGAAAGACTAGAAAATAGAATGTCTGGAGGTGGAGAGAGTAGAAAAGGGAAGAAAGCAGGGAAGTAGAGCTGGAGGGGGAGGAAAGAGAAAGTGAGCAGAGGGATTTAGGGAGAAAGGAAACACAGAAGGGGTGGACATGGTCAGGTGAGGAGGATGAGGAAAGGTGGCCCAAAATTCAGCCAGCTACACTTTCCTAATTTCACCAAAAAAAAAAAAAAAAGGAGATAGTGGTATTAATATATTATCATATTGCATACATACTCTTATAACTTCTGTATTCCATGACATATATTCCAAATTTTAAATTTCTGGTGTCAATGATATGATTGAAAATTTGAAAATCTAGTTTTACTAGATTTCTATTGTTTATATAAAAGAATAGAGATTCATATCAAATGTCTCTGGAAATATTGAAAATTTAATTGTTCATTAGTTAAAAGCAAATACAAACATCCCCCCAAGAACAGACCTTTTACAAGCCTCATTATCTGCACATAGTACAATAAAAACAGGAAAAGAAAAACAGATTAAAATAACAAATTTATCCAAATGTCAAATTTAAAGCTACTCATCCAAACAATTGAGAGTAAAATATGAAATTACTGTAGTATAATAAACCTTGCGCATATAGTAATTAATGACAAGCAAAATGTGGAATGCCATTAAGTATGACTAACTTCCCATCAAGTATGTGTGTATAATCCCTATCAAAAGGTGTACACTAGAACAAATATAATTTAAAATGAGAGAAAGGTATTTATATATACAAGAAGAAATTTTTGTTCTTTTCAATGAATTTCTCAATCCTCTACTCCCACAATCCAGGTTCTCAAGTCCCTAGAACTGAGCCCAAGATGTCATGTCCTTGTGGATGAGGGTATGAAATTGTTCATTCCAAACAGGCACTTTTACATGGAAGGCAGAGGCGAGAGGAACACTCGGGTTCAGCAGTTCGACAGTTCAAGTCCAACCTTGGAAACACAGCGAGACCTACCACTTCCATGAAAAAGAAAAAGGAGATTTAAGGGGGAGCCTGTGGCTCAATGAGTAGAGCGCCAGCCCCATATACCGAGGGTGGCGGGTTTGAACCCAGCCCCAGCCAACTTGCAACAAAAAAATAGCCTGGCGTTGTGGTGGGCACCTGTAGTCCCAGCTACTCGGGAGGCTGAGGCAAGAGAATTGCCTCAGCCACATCCCTCTACCAAGGGTGATAAAATGAGACTCTGTCTCTAAAAAATAAATAAATAAATAAAATGTTCCTTAAGCATTCAAAGAGAAGCAGAGAGTGAACAAACTTGTGAAATCTTTTCTGGATCCATATGTAATGTTCCCTCTTAGCTGAACAAAGGGCTGAGATTATATTCTGAAATAGCCATAGTGCATCATGTTCTTTTATTCTCATAAGCAGAAATCTCTCTTTCTGACCAGAATATTACCTCCATTTTGAAGCAAAGGAAAGATCCCTTGAATGTGGAGGGTTAGAAGAAGTGGGAATATATGAAAGGTATGGACATAGGTAAGAGCGCGGATGGGCATATTGTTTGGAAAACTCTCCTCAAATAAGAGAGGTCTGTGGGAAGAAAATACTTGTGAGCTCTGAAAAGAAATCCTCCCCTCCTGCCACTACTTTGTTTTGTAGGCACATAAAACTTGTCCTCCAGCCCTCCCATGGTGCTCCTGCTCATCCAAAGAAAAGGCCAAAATCTTTTTTTTAGAGACTCTTACTTTATCACCCTTGGTAGAGTGCTATGGCGTCACAGCTCACAGCAACCTCCAACTCCTGGGCTTAAGTGATTCTCTCGCCTCAGGCACCCACCAGAATGCCCAGCTATTTTTTCACTGCAGTTTGGCTGGGCTGGTTTGAACCTGCTACCCTCGGTATATGGGGCCAGCCTGTGCCCTACCCACTGAGCCACAGGTACTGCCCAGGCCAAAATCTTTTATTGTGACTTATAGCACTCTCATCTGACTCCTGTGATCTCTTTTTTTTTTTCTTTTTGAGACAGAGTCTCACTTTTTCCTTGGGTAGAGTACTGTGGTGTCATAGCTCATAGCAACCTCAAACTCTTGGGCTCATGCAATTCTCTTGCCTCAGCCTCCAGAGTAACTGGGACAACCAGTGCCCACCACAATGCCCAGCTATTTTTTTGGAGAGCTTGCTTTTGCTCAGGCTGGTCTGGAATTTGTGAGCTCAAGCAATCCACCCACCTTAGCCTAATAGAGTGATAGGATTACAGGCATCAGCCACCTTACCTAGCCGCTCCTTTAGTTTGTTGGCTTTTAGAGAAATGAAGAAGGTGTTTCAAACTTCGGAAACCTTTGGTCTCTCCTTCTATTAATATGTTTGAGTCCATCTGATCCTTACTTCTTAGTCCACATGTAGACTGATGTCCTGTACCAGGGCCTGTCCAAGTTCCGTCCTCACTTCATATACAGTAGAGCCACCCAAGGAACTGTAACAAACTGAGACACGGAGGTGATAAACATAAGGAACTAAGCCTACTGTACTGATACATACATGTGGTGCATGTCCAGTTTATGAAAATGAGGTCAGCCTAAGGAGGTGGTCAGTTGTGGGAAGAAAGCCCACATAAAACAAGCTAAATGAAATGTGCTCTTTTAATTCCAGAAACTGAGTGAAAAGACTTGTAAGTATTGTGAGCTTCGTAGAGGCCTAGCTGCCTAGGAGAGCATGGCAGGGCCTGAAAGCAAGGTGATAACAACCTTCTGCATGGAACTCTGACTATGCAGTCAGTCAGCCTGCCAGATAAGGGTTGATGGCCCATCTGTGCAGGAGACATGGCTCAAAGGTTGATGTGAGTGAAAAACTCCGTCGTAAAAGCAGGTGGCCTCCAAACGATTCTCTTGAAGCAGGGCTTAAGCAATTCTCTTGCCTCAGCCTCCTGAGTAGCTGGGACTGCAGGCACCCACCAGAATGCCCAGCTGGTGGGTGCTTATGAGAATTCCGCTTACGAGAATAAAAGGAGTTGTGAGAAAACAGTCATTGGGCCTGTTTCTTGGAAACTTAATTGAGTACATGGAAGAAAAAGTTTTACTTCCCTGTTTGTCCTTACCTTTAACTTTGACAATGGAAGTCAGATAATGCAGGGTTGCTTCAGATCTTTAGAGGAATAGCTTGAGGCTAGTTTAAAGTTAGTTATCTTACTTTTCCGGACTTTCTGTCTTTTCTATAGTCTAAGATAAGAATAGAGAATGTTACGATTATTGATTAATGTGGTGTATGTGACTAGCTCCCTATGAAAGGTGGTTGAGAATAAAGATGATTTACTGCTTGTAGTCGTTTCTTGCTTTCATACAATTCTTGGAGCAAGCTTGCACCTGTGGCCAAGCCATCTTTCTCTCCCCACAGTCAGTTGTGCAGGTTCTACTGCATTAGGAAGATCTTAGTGTGTGCTCTTACATTGCATCCAGAGCCCCGGGATAATTTACCTCAAGAAGTTAAAGCTGTCAGGGGGCTTAAAACATTGCATAGTTTATGTTGTCAGGGCTGAATATTTTCCTTTGTTTACTGAGAGTTACTATCTTTGTCTTGCCTTTACTGATATGACCTTTCCCTGTTTTCATTTTATAATTTGTTCCATACTGATGTTGTCTCTGCTGTTAATTAATAATTTTTCAAAGCACACACTCTATTACATGCATTTTATGCAGGCAGAATTGGATAATTAAAAGCTGCTCCTCGCTCGCTCAGTGCCTGTAGCTCCAGTGGCTAAGATGCCAGCCACCCAGAGCTGGTGAGTTCAAATCCAGCCCAGGCCTGGCAAACAAAAATGACACCTACAACCAAAAAATAGCCAGGCATTGTGGCAGATGCCTATAGTCCCAGCTACTTGGGAGGCTGAGGCAAGAGAATCACCTAAGCCCAGAAGTTGGAGGTTGCTACGAGCTATGATGCCACGATACTCTACCCAGGGTGATAGCTTGAGGCACCGTCTTTAAAAAAAGCTGCTCCATAATTAATAGGCTGCTGTTACTTAACTGCAGTCAGGAATAATAATTGTGGTTTGATTGCTTCTTGCAATATTTTTTTTTCCAGTTTTTGGCCAGGGCTGGATTTGAACTGGCCACCTCCAGCATATGGGGCTGTTGCCCTGCTCCTTTGAGCCACAGGTGCTGCCCACAATCTTTTTTTTTTTTTGAGACAGAGTCTCACTATGTCATTCTTGGTAGAGTGCTGTGGTGTCACAGCTCACAGCAACCTCTAACTCTTGGGCTTTAAGCGATTCTCTTGCCTCAGCCTCCCAAGTGCCTGGGACTACAGGTGCCCACCACAACACCTGGCTATTTTTTGCTGCAGTTATCATTGTTGTTTTAGCTGACCCAGGCTGGGTTCAAATCCACCAACTTCAGTGCATGTGGCTGGTGCTGCAACTACTGTGCTACGGAGCCAAGCCCCTCCTCCAATTCTTAATCCTTAAAATACTACGCGTTTACCTGAACCCAAAATGGAAAAAGTCAGTGGTTCTCAACATATTTTTCAATTCATATATATTATGTATATTATGTACCCCTTCTAGAAAAGAAATCCCTCTCCTTTGTTCTAAAGGAAGAATTCTTTTTTTTTAAAGGAAGAATTCTTTTAAAATTCCACAGATAACAGTTTTTTATAATTGACTTAATTTACTCTAGATTTATCATGAGTTTCTAAAATGTTTATTTTATTTTTACTATGATTTACACATAATGGCTTTTTTTCTTTTTTTGAGACAAAGTCTCACTATGTCACCCTTGGTGACACAGCTGTGGCATCACAGCTCACAGCAACCTCAAACTCTCAGGCTTAAGTGATTCTTTTGCCTCAGCCTCCCAAGTAGCTGGGACTACAGGCACCCACCACAATGCCTGGCTAATTTTTGTTGCAGCTGTCATTGTTGTTTAAGTGGCTTGGGCTGGGCTCAAACCTGCCACCCTTGGTGTATGTGGCTGGCTCCGTAACCACTGTGTTATAGGCACTAAGCCCATAATGGCTTTTCAATATCTTTTATGTAATATGACTGTTATACATCAATAAATAATGTTGCCAAATACCTCTTCATTATAAATATTACTTTGGTGTAATGTTACAGGGTTTTATTTAGTATAAAATAGTCACTTTCCAACTCTAGATAACAGGAAACTATGTTTTTTTAAATATCTTTCAGATATTTCTGTGTGATTGAGGAATTATCACCAAAAGAGGACATTAACAAAGGAGAAGTATCTCAGACATTGATATTGGGAAGATATGGGAGATATGATATCAAGAATTTTGATTTCAGCTCGGCGCCTGTGGTTCAAGCAGCTAAAGTGCCAGCCACATACACCTAAGGTGGCAGGTTCAAATCCCCAGCCCGGGCCTGCCAAACAATGATGGCTGCAACCAAAAAATGGCCAGGTGTTGTGGCGGGCACCTGTGGTCCCAGCTACTCAGGAGGCTGAGGCAGGAGACTCGCTTGAGCCCAGGAGTTGGCGGTTGCTGTGAGCTGTGATGTCATAGCACTCTACCCAGGGGGACAGCTTGAGACTCCACCTCAAAAAAAAAAAAAGAATTTTGATTTTGGGGAAGTCCAACAGAATTTGCAAGAGTTTGAGAATCAGCAGGAATATGATGAAAAAAATTACAAAGTATTGACTATGACTCATAACAAAAATCTTATTGGTAGAAGAGATCAATAGGATAGCAGATGGTGGAGTAAGTTCCCACTAAACAGAAATACTGTAAGAAAACACACTTATCAATATTACAAATATGAGAAATCATATATAAGCAATTTACTAAAACTAAAACACAAAATACCTTATTCAGGAAACAAATACATGAAATGTTTTGAAAATAATATTGGGTTAAGCTTTCAGTCACATGATGCTGAAATTCAGAAACTTCAAACTGAAGAAAAAATTTATGAACATAATCAAGTCGAAAAATTTATCAATAGTCTTTGTTCCTCTGCTTTACCACTTCGAAAATATTTTCCTAGTGTCAATGACAATATTTTTGATAAATGTGGGAAGGTTTTTATGAATGATTCCTTGTTTATAGAACATCAGAAAACAAAAATTAGAGAAAAATCTTACAAATGTAATAACAACTGTGGGAAGGCTTTTAGAGAAAGCTCAAACCTCACTAGCCATCAGAGAATTCATTCTGGACATAAACCTTACAAACGTAATGAGTGTAGCAAAGCCTTTACACAGTGTGCAAACCTTATTAGACATCAGATAATCCATGCTAGAGAGAAAACCCTATAAATGTAGTGTTTGTGGCAAGAATTATAGTCAAAATTCAAATCTTATAAGTCATCAGAAAATTCACACTGGAGAGAAACTTTATCAATGTAATGAGTGTGGCAAAGCCTTTTCTGAGCATTCAAGCTTTAATCAACATAAGAGAATTCATACTGGAGAGAAACCTTGTAAATGTAATAAATGTGGGAAAACTTTTAGAGGAATTTCAAATCTTACTAGTCATCAGAATATTCATTCTGGGCAGAGACCTTACAAATGTAATGAATGTAACAAGATCTTTAGTCACATCTCATACCTCACTAGTCATCAAGAGAATTCATACTGGAGAGAAATCATGTAAGTTTATGTGGCAGAGTCTGTGGTCAAAATTCAAACCTTGTAATTCATAAGAGAATTCACACAAGAGAGAACTTTTATAATTGTAATGAGTGTGGCAAAGCCTTTATAGAGTGTTCAACCCTTACCCAACATGAGAGAATACACAGTGGAGAGAAACCTTACAAATGTAATGAGTGGTTCAAGCGACTAAGGCACCAACCACATACACCTGAGCTGGCAGGTTTGACTCTAGCCCAGGCCTGCCAAACAATAATGACAGCTGCAACCAAAAAATAGCTGGACATTGTGGCCGGCACCTGTAGTCCCAGCTACTTGGGAGGCAGAGGCAGGAGAATCACTTGAGTCTAGGAGTTGGAGGTTGCTGTGAACTGTGATGCCATGGCACTCTACCCAGGGTGATAGCTTGAGGCTCTGTCTCAAAAAAAAAAAAAAAAGATGAGTGTGGCAAAGCCTTCAATGTGTGTTCAAGCCTTACCTGACATCAAAGAATCCATACTGGAGAGAAGCCTTACAAATGTAATGAGTGTGGTAAAGCATTTACCCAATTTGCAAATGCGTACTGAAAAGCAGCATTGTAAAGCAAATGTATTTGGCAGTGTTTTAATCCAAAAATTTAGTGTTGGGAATCATCAGACAATTCATAGTGGAGAGAAACTTTACAAATGAAATCAGTGTGGCAAAACATTTAACATGTGTTCAAGCTTTGCTAGACATCAGAGAATCCATACTGAAAAAGTCATGTGTTCAACAAAGTTTTAAGCAAGGGTTACAATCACCTAGACATCAGACTATACATCTTTGAGAGAAATCACATAAATCTCATATATATGGCAGATCTTTTACCCAACATTCAAACTTTGTATTAGAATTCATACTGCAGGGAAACCTCATGTAATGAATGTGGTAAGCTTTTATGAAATACACATGACTGGGGTCATGAGAGAAATCAAATTGAGACAAAATATATTGAATATGAATATGGCAAAGCCTTTAGACAATGGCCTGATTTAGGATTAAGTGAAGAATTTATATTGTAAAGAAACCTCACAATACAGTGAGTATGACAAATTATTTAATTTTTTCTCACAATAGGCTACATGGCATAGAACTCTATGCTAGAGGAAATGAAGTCTTTACTTCTCAAAGATTATTCATGTTACATTCTTTAGACTAAATTGTTAAAATCAAAAGACCTATCATGGATGTTAAAGTTACCAGAATACCTGGTTGAAAGGTATTATTACCTTCATTTTATTACATATTCTCTTTTAATTGAGGTTTCTTGAAAATGCTATTAATGATTTTCACCCTAAGGCTTGAAATATATTTTTGTTATACCTTTTTTATAGCCTTTATATGTCACCATGAAGTTCCCTGGGAAGGGTTCAGTAAGAAGAAAGGGCCTATTATTAGGTTGGGTTCATTCATACCCAGTGTTCCTTGGAAGATCAAGAACACTGAATTTTAAGGTACAATATGATATAATGTCAATGAGAGCACAATGAATTGAGATAATGGGTGTACTAATGTGTTAAGGGCTACCTCCAGATTTGTTAGTATGAGAGATGAACACTTTGGATTATTAGAAAGGATTCCTCTCTTAACCGTGGATCAAAAAGAGCAAGCTAATATATTGAGAGGTAGATTTTCTTTTATAGATATATAATTTTCATTTATTTATTTTTGAGACAGTCTCACTTTGTTGCCCTTGGTAGAGTGCCATGGCATCATAGCTCATAGCAACCTCAAACTCTTAGGCTCAAGTGACCCTTTTGCCTAAGGTGTCCAGATTTTAACATTGGCAAAGTGGGACACCATTTATTGGGGGAGGTCTTAATTAAAAATTTGGTCTACATGGAGCAATAAAAATTTTCATAGAATGCAAAAATAGTATTGTAATATTTTTTTTAATTTCAACATAAGTACAGTTTATAAATATAATACATTAAAAAAATTATGTATGGTATTTTATTCTTTGACATATTTCTCATTTGAGTGAATTTTTTTTAGTAGATTGCTGTCACTTAAAAGGTCATGAAATTTTTCACAAGAATTTGTTAAATTATATTTCACACATAAAATGGCTTTCAAAGTCTCAACACTTAATTGTGATTTTTCTGATTTCCACACTTTATTTACTATAGAAATAAATGCGGTAAGGACAGCGTGTATCCCACAATTTTTAGTGCATTATTGTATGGAACATGGTTTGTTTCAAAATGATGAAATATTTCTAACCATTTTTTCTCTATTGTGATTTTTGCTGATTCCCAAGATTTAACCTTTTCCTTATCAATATATTTTTTTAATAATGATACCTCATAAGTCATAAGTGTCACTTTCAGGGCCGGGGCTACACTTTTTGTTGCCTTTATAAAATATAAATAATAAGAATACTATCTGCTAATTTCATGAAATAAATAAATTACTTACCTAAATTATCTGAATAGCTGATTTGTTGACATCACTTGTGTAACTAACACTAGCATGCAGTCCGATGTGTATCGTCTGAAAAACAGTTACAAAATGTTTTCGTCGTTGCCAATACCAAAAAATGCTATTGTTCATTAAGTCCAAACAACAGTGGTGGAATTCTAACAACTGATCAACAATGTGAACTTTGATAAACAGTTCTTGATAATCAGTTTTCAACAATTATTTGTTATTATTAAAGTTTAACATTATAAAATTAACAAAAATAATATAAAACTCATATCCTGGCAAAATAGCCACATGGCAGCCGAAAACCATCTATTCCCTTCCCGTTCTCCCACCATTCCCTAGCTTGTCATGCATTCTTTCCAAAAATTGGGACTTTCTAAAAACACCACGGGACATGGGACAAATTCTTAAAAATCGGGACTTTCCTGCCAAAAGTAGGAGGTCTGGTCACCTTACGAGTCTTGCCTCAGTTCTTCATTTTTTTTAGTAGACATGGATGTCTTGCTTGAGCTGGTCTTGAACTCATAAGATCAAGTGATCCACCTACCTTGGACTCCCAGGGTGTAAGCCACTGCGCCTGGCTAAGAGGCACATTATCTGAGAGGAGGACTGCTTATGTGGTGGAAATAATAAGCAGAAATGATGGTCACCCTCTCTACCAAAAGGAAATAGCTATTCTATATCAAAGATTAGTGGGGAAAAAATCTGATAAAAGATTTTAACTGAAAGAACCACAATAAAGTGTCCCTATGTAGGATTTACATTATACCACTGAAATTGCATTCTGTTAACATTTATAATGTATTATAGATCTCAGTTAGTACAAATAAATCATTCATAACCCTCATTTGAATCATGTTCCTTCTCTCAACCCACATCTATTCAACTCAATTGTTAGTTAATAACAGAAACTAACAGTACATCATTAGGTTGCCAAGGTTGAATGGTATTTTATAACAATTTGTATTTCCATGGTGGCATTAAACAATATACATCTTTGAGAATATATACATACATATACTCAATAATTTGTATTTGAATTATTCTTTCCACACTCTTATCTTGAATATTTATGTTGCTGGGATGAAAATACAGTAGCAGGGTGCTTTCAGACTGTGCCTTCCTGATAGCTGCTCTTCTGTTCATGAATATGGACCATATGATTATATTTCTGTACCCTCTTTTGAATGCCTAAATAAGACCCATTGCTTGCATTTATCTTTATGATGTGATTTATATGAGGAAAAATACATATAAATATGCTAAACATATTGAGATTAGGATATACAAATTGGAATAAGGATAAGAATAAAGTTTCTCCTCTCTTGCTTGGAGCCCTCCTGAAAATAATTAGAAATGTCATCAAATGTCTCATTTCGCAAGTTACCTAGTAAGAATGAACATATACATATACAATGAATTTATAAGTAAAAATGTACCTATTTATCCCCTGAAACATTTTTAGTTCATTTAGTTCTGGTTGTCTTGAAGAAGATGGTCCTCTATCCAAAGGTTATCTTAGCTATTGAGTCTGATGGTACTATATACACTCCAAAAGTGTATGACAATGTTTCAGTTCATGTTAACACTTTTCTGGGTAGAGCAGGGCAGGCTTCCCAAGCTGCTCCAAAATTAACTTGAAAGACTAGGGAAAGGCATAGAGATTTTATGGTGGTTAGGAGGCAAGTCTAAGGTGAGAGTACCTGAATATGGGTTAAACTTCCCACCAGCAACAAAGAAAGGAGCACACAGACTTTATCACATTTCTCGGTATAATGGGAAGAGAAATGGGTGAGGCTCAGAAGCTGATGACTCATTTTGAAAAAAATGAATTCAGACTAATTCAACACTGAATACTTGAAGTTTCTCATTCCTTGGCTGGGAAAGACCACATTTTTTCATGCTAAATAACTGTATACATCTGTTTTTGAGAAGACACAGATCCTTTGCACAATATGATGGTTGAAAATGTGAAATACTGTTTTGATAAATCGTCTGGGGTATTTTTGCAGTAGTTTTATGAAAATGTGTATACCTGTTTATTGGGCAATAATTTAATAATTTTACAAGGGGAGAAAGTTTTCAAAGGTTATATAAATCTCAATTTGAGATTATGGTAATAAGCCTTATAGTTCATAGTGTCATATTTTTCTTTCTTTCTTTTTTACTTTTTCTTCTTTGAGACAGAGTCTCACTTTGTTGCCCTCAGTAGAGGCCATGGCATCATAGCTCACAGCAACCTCAGACTCTTAGGCTTGAGCCATTCTCTTGTCTCAGCCTCCCAAGTAGCTGGGACTACAGGTGCCCACTATTTTTGTGTGTGTGTGTGCCTGGCTATTTTTTGTTGCAATTGTCATTGTTTAGCAAGCCAGGGCTGGGTTTGAACCCACCAGCCTTGGTGTATGTGGCTGGCGCTACAGATGCTGAGCCCAGATTTTTTTTTCTTCTAACTCCTTTTTTTTAACATCTTCCCTCATAATTTTAAAATTAATTAACATATTTTGGGTGGTGCCCATAGGTCAGGGTAGGGCGCCAGCCACATACACCAAGGCTGTGGGTTCAAACCTGGACAGGGCCAGTTAAAACAACAATGACAACTGCACCAAAAAATATATAGCTGGGCGTTGTGGCTGATGCCTGTAGTCCCAGCTACTTGGGAGGCTGAAGCAAGAGAATCGCTGAAGCTCAAGAGTTTGAGGTCACTGTGAGCTGTGACGCTACAGCACTCTACCTAGGGTGACAGCTTGAGACTCTGTCTCAACAAATAAATACATAAAATTAATTTACATATTTAATTTACATTTTACCCTTATATTCAATAAAAAAAAATGGGAGGATACATAGATGAAAGGGTTGTTTGGAAACTTATGACAAAGTAACAAAACAATGACAGGTAAAATGTATAGGTGTTCACATTTACATGGATGGAGCTGGAACATATTCTTCTTAGCAAAGTGTCTCAAGAATGGAAGAGTAAGTATCCAATGTACTCAGTCTTACTATGAAATGAATTTATAGCTTTCTTATGAAAGCTATAACCCAATTATAGGCCAAGAAGAAAGGGAAAGGGAAAAGGGAAGGGAGGGAAAGGGGGAGGATGGGTGGAGGGAGAGTAATTGGTGGAACCACACCTCAGATGCATCTTATAAGGGTACATGTAAAATTTACTAGGTGTAGAATATAAATGTCTTAACACAATAACTAAGAAAATGCCATGAAGGCTGTGTTAATCAGTTTGATGAAAACATTTCAAATTGTATATAAAACCAGCACATTGTACCCCATGATTGCATTAATATACATAGCTATGATTTAATTAAAAAAAAGTATAGGTGCTCTATAAATGTGAAGAGACTTTTTAGTTCAGTGAAGGAACCAAAGTGATAAGAGGTGATGAACTGAAATAATATGTGGAAGCAAGAGACCTGTGTTGCTGTTAGGGTCTCACGGAAAAGCGATGTCACGAAGACTAAGCATGCTTATTGAATTGTGTTTTAAATAAAGGTGACCATTCACTCACTCAGGCAAAATGATGAGCTTCTTTATTTACTGTTGGTTTATATAGTTAGTTTTGTACATGCATACTATATAGCAATGACCGCATTAATATTCATTACAATCCCTCTGCACATGCGCATTGAACATCAAGGGCTTCCCTCTGCACATGCGCATTGGACACCAACGACTTCATTAATCCATTTGAACATCTTGTGAATAACGACCTTGTGAGTAGAGCCTCCCTAGTAATCTGATAATCCACCCAACATATACCTTTTAGCATAACCTTTTCAACATAACCTGGTTTAACATAACTTAATGGAGAACATCTTAGTCATTACTTCTTTTGTTCTTATCTGATGAAACCTGAGGGTATGGAGGAAAGAGATGGTTTGAAAATCTGTCCTACTGACCTTGTCATTTGGAGGCAGTTACTTCAATCTTTAAAATGAGGCATAATTAAGAAACTTCTAAGACATACAGAAATTTGTGTGCAAACCTCCGCTCCCATGTGGGCCTTAAGTCAGGGGGTTTTTATACCCGCAACCAACCAGGCCGACCTTAGGTCATGGGGTTTTTAGGCCTGCAACCTACCCAGCCATATGGGATTCTGCCTCAGTTCCTCACAAGTATGCCTGCACAAAGTCTTGTCATAGCTCTCTCTCAAACAGCTTTTTTGGCCAGAGGCATATAGGCCTTTCACCTATAGACCTGTAACTACTATGAAAGTCTCACACTGAACTTTTAGGAAAACAATATGCTCAAAAATTAGCTCTCAAATTTTCCCTCTTCTTGTCATTGTCATTGTTATCATTTCTGGCCCCAAATATTACAATGGGTGCTGGACCCTGTATCTCTAAGGCCTCACAGACCAGTGTCAGTAGATTGGAAAAGACTGAAAAGACAGATGTGCGTGAAATGAAGTGGTTTTGCACAGCCCACATATATTGGAGTATCTTGTGCACACCAGAGAAACTCTAAGCTGTCATTTTTGGATGACCTTCAGCCTCCACACAAACAGAAGGTAAAAGTGAAGGCAAAGTTGTGAATGGCCTAGCTATGCTTTGAAGAAGTTCCCCAACTCAGAGCCAGTCTGAAGGCTTAAATTAAAGGACATTAAATAGTGTCAGAGCCATTTGAAGAATAAAGAACACTAGTAAGGGCAGCTACATATCTAAGTATGCAGCAAATAACATTGTATACAGTAGAGCTTCCATGGTTGACCACCTCTCTTCATTGACTACCTTAAGTAGACCTAATTTTCAGTGGACTGGAAATGTACCACATGTGTTTATCAGTACAATAGGCCTAGTTCCTTAGGTTGACCACCTCTGTATGTTGACACGTTTGATACAATCTCTTGGATGGTCAATGTATAGAGGTCCTACTATATTTGGTTGTAACCCTTTTTTTTTAACTATGATTTAAGAGACAAAGTTATGAACAACAATTATACATTTAATGTACTAATTAAAGAGAAATGGCTCCAACAGTCAAACAATTTGAAAGTAATTAAGAAGCAGGGGTGTGGTGGCTCATGCCTGTCATCCTGGCACTCTGGGAGGCTAAGGCAAGAGGATTTCTTGAGGCCCAGGAGTTTCTGACCAGCCTGAGCAAGAGTGAAAACCCCATCTCTGTAAAATACAGAAAAATTATGCAGGTGTGGTGGATCCTGTCTGTAGTCTCAGCTACTAGAGAGGATGAGGCAGAATTGCTTGAACACAGGAGTTTGAGGTTGCAGCGAGCTACAATTATGGAACTGCATTCTAGCCCATATGGTGGAGTAAGAATCTGTCTAAAAAAGGAAAAGAAAAAAAAAGAAATTTAGACATTTGGCTCATATTAAATCATATTTTAGAATACATGAGTGGAATAAAGATCTGTCCTACTGTGAAAGCATTTTCCATTGGGGAATTGAGACTGCAACACACAACCACATGATTATACGTAAGTTAGGACAGAAGAAAAGCATAGTGTTCAGAATAGAAGCTGGCCCAGGGGTCAAGGATCTCCCCAAGGCAATGACTATGAATGGGAGTTCAGAGGAGAGGCAAGGGCTAGTCCAGGAAGGACATAATGATGAGGACTTTCAGAAAAGCAGTGGGATCTGCAGAATCCCAGAAGTAGGAAGTAGGTGTAGATCCTTGGCTGCATGGCTACCATTGACCTTTAGGAGCCTAAAGGGGTGAGGGTGGAGGAACTTAAGGGCTTGAGTCGTCTCCTGAGTAAAGGCTTTACAATGCATAAGAGGAGGGGAGGAGGGCCAGTGAAGGGATTTGTTTTAATTAATTATTCTTTATTAAATCATAACTTTGTACATTGAAGCATTTATGGGGTTCAGGGTACTGCTTCAATATACAATGTGAAATGTTTACATTGAACTACGTAACACATGAGTGAAGGGATTTAAGTAGGAAAATGAATGGCGGTGTATAGACAAATACAAAATTAAAATAAGAGACCTAATTCTCACTCTCAAAAAGGATATTCTCCTACTCTCCTTATTCTTAGAATGTTTACTTTAGAAAACTTCTAAGTACTTTGTCCTCTCTTTGACATGCATATAAATGCTTTTGAAAACTAAATAGGTCCCAGCTCGGTGCCTGTGGCCCAATTGGCTAAGGCGCCAGCCACCTACACCTAAGGTGGCGGGTTCGAATCCCCAGCCCGGCCCGCCAAACAACAATGATGGCTGCAACCAAAAAATAGCCAGGGTTGTGGCGGGCGCCTGTGGTCCTAGCTGCTTGGGAGGCGGAGGCAGGAGACTTGCTTGATCCCAGGAGTTGGAGGTTGCTGTGAGCTGTGATGCCATGGCACTCTACCCAGGGGGATAGCTTGAGGCTCTGTCTCAAAAAAAAACAAAAACAAAAAAAAACTAAATAGGTCTTTTACCAGCTTTATGACCAAGGCACATCTTTCCTTAGAACCTGGGAAACTTCTTTTTAAAATGTAATCATTAAAGGAGATAGCACACCTATCCTCTAGTTTCTGTGGGAAGATAGGACTCTAACCTCAGGGTTTTGGAGCCTTACCCTGAGCTGCAAAATTACTTCTGGTTATGAAGTTTGTTTTTCCTCTGGATAAAGTCATAAAAACTAAAACAGATGGCTGCCCTGATAAGCAGATTAATCTAGGAAGAGCTATGAATGACAAATGGTGCTCTTAAGTCCTCTTACTTGAAGAATAGCTATCTCAAGGACAAGTATGTTGTATCTAATTGGCTATATGAAGACAAGAGATTTTGGTCTTTGCAACCTTTCAGCTGCTTCCCCCTGATGCACATCAGTCACATTCTGGTAATATGCTTTTTCAATAATGAAACTTTTCTTTCTCTTCCACCTTCGAGATCTTCTAGGCTGGGAGTCGCCCTCAGTAGAGTGCTATGGCCCTCACAGCTCACAGGAACTTCCAGCTCTTGGACTTAGGCAATTCTCTTGTCTCACCCTCCCGAGTAGCTGGGACAACAGGAGCTCGCCACAACGCCCGGCTATTTTTTTGTTGCAGTTTGGCCGGAGCCGGGTTTAAACCCTCCACCCCCGGTATGTGGGGCTGGCGTCCTACTCACTGAACCACAGGCACCACCCCGAAGAAGATTTTGTTTTTAATTATATTTCTCCATCATCAGGAAAAGCCTGCAAGGTGCGAGGGCAGAAAAGTCGCTACAAGACAATAGCCTTATAAGAATTTTAAGGGGGG
>CAUYQV010018638.1:0-38670 GCA_963574575.1 Galagoides demidoff
ACTTACTGCCTATTCCCAATACTTATTTAGTTTCCTTAGATGTATGTTGGTCTTTTCCATTATTTCTTCCTTGTGTCTTAAATCTGTCTTTAATCCTATTGCTTTTTAGTTTTTGGTTGAGTTTTAAATATTTTTTTTTCCGATGTAGTTCCAGTTCAACAAGCCTTTATCAGCTGTTGTTAAGTTGGTCTTTTAAATTGAAAGTTAAATTATCAAAGCTTTTATGTCTAGCAGTTTTATTTGGTTATTTTTGAAATATTCTGTTAATTTTAAATTCCTTATTTCTTACTCATATTATCAGTCTTCTTTTTATTTCTTTAAACCATGTGACTTGTAGTTATTTGCTATCTTGTTCTTATTTCACTTGATATTAGCCAAAGGGCCCACAAGTAATTGTTATCCTTTTTTCAATATCTGACTATTTTGTAGTCTGCTTCTGCTCACTGTTGGTCTTGTACCTTCCTGCTTGCTGCCATGTCACCTTGTGTGGTTTGGTTTTGACTGTGAACTCACATTATCTGGACCTTTATGGGAATATTTTAAGGCCTGAGTTGAAGGTGCATAGATTTGGAAATGATTTTTGTTAGCTTCTGCTTAGTCATCAGGGAAACTATGAACCTAGGACTATCTTACAATTAATTTTCAGCCTAAAGTTTTATTTTTAATATTTATTTTTATTTATTCTACTATTGCTGTATGCCTAATCCTTTATATTATTTACTATTTTTAACATCTTTTTTGGTGTGTATACACATGCACACACATATCTACACACACGCCCACAGACACATATAAATTGATGTTTTTTATGTTATTATTATTTGCCTATGATGCACAATTATAGACTAATAAATGAACTATTTATACCAACCCTTTCCCCCAAATATCCCAGTGCCATTACCCTGATCCCAGTCACCACTGTCTTCCCTTTCTATGATCACCTCTTAACTAGTCTTTTTCCAGTTTTGGCTTCTTCCACACTTTCACCCTAGTGAAAACTATCCTTCTGAAATGTGAGTCTACTCATATTGCCCCAGTGCTGAATGGTCCCTGTGGCCCTCAGGATGGCATGACATTCCTTTGTGTGGTTGGCAAGGCCCATGGACAGTTGCTTCCATGCTCCTCTGCTATCTCACCTGGCACCTGGCTTCACATTTCCTGCTTCAGCCACAGCAATGGGCATCCAGTCTCCAGGCTTTCATTCACTTTCAGGCTTTGGCACAAAGTTTGTTCTTTTTGTCTGGAATATTTTTCTTTATTCCGCTTTCCTTGACTAGTTCTTACTCATGTTACAGATAGTCTCTTAAAGGTTCCATTATCTATGAAACTGTCCCTGAATCCTTATCCACTAAGTTAAAACTCATTTCCAAAAAACCCAACCCTTCCCCTCTTGCTGTACTGTGCAGTAAGCTCAGTGAGAGCAGGGGCCGTGTCTGTTAGCTCAGTACCAGTATAGAGCCTGGGATCACATGGGTGCTCAAAATCCTGAAATGAATGAAGGGCTGAAGGAATAATTCATCAGTGATCTTTGCCCTCAGCCTCATGTCTCAACCCTTCCCACATCACCCTGCTCACCCAAATTGAACTTGTTTTAGTTCCTCAATTATGCTATGTTGTCCCTCCCTCTCAGGTCTGGCACATGCTCTTCCCTTAGAGAAACCTTCTTCTTCCTCTCTACTTTGCTAAGTCCTGCTCATCCTTAGTTTAGGTTTCAGCTTTCATCCATCTTCCTCTGGGAAGCTGTTCTCACTCTCTGCTGCTGTCTAGCTGGGGGCTGCATTTCTGCCCCTGTAGCACTACCTGTATATTTCTCTGCTGCTTGCTAAAATACGCCTTGCTTGCTCTCTTTTGCTTCTCAAGTGTCTATCACTGGGCCTCTCACTGGGTCTGTGCACCTTCTGTCAGCTTCTATGGAATGAATAAATGAGTGACCAAGTGTTTTGCTGAATACACCTTGGAAAGCACTGAAGAGATAGTGACCCTAGAGTATCTGTTTTTTTCTTTCTGTGTTCCTCAGTGGTTAGGGTACCGGATACAGTGCTGGGGCTGGCAGGTTTGAACCTGGCCCAGGATTGATAAACAACAATGACAACAACAACAACAACAAAATAGCTGGGCATTGTGGTGGGCACCTGTAGTACCAGCTTTTTGGGAGGCTGAGGCAAGAGAATCGCTTGAGCCCAAGAGTTTGAAGTTGCTGTGAGCTGTGATGCCACAGTACTGTACCCAGGGTGACAGTTTGAGACTCTGTCTCAAAAAAAAAAAAATAGCTGGGCATTGCGGCAGGTGCCTGTAGTCTCAGCTACAGGCTGAGGGGAGGCTGAGGCAAGAGAATTGCTTAAGCCCAGGAGTTTGAGGTTGCTATGAGCTGTGACTCCAAGGTACTCTGCTGAGGGTGACTCAGATGGATGAAAGCTGAAACCTAAACTAGGTTTTTTTGAGACTCTGTCTCAAAAGAAAGAAAAAAAAGGTCCCTGAGCTTTATTGATTATGAATCCCATTTGTAAAAATACTTAAAGCATGTGTCATATTTGTACATATGTATATATATACAAACAAGCCCTTTTATATGTGTACAAAGATGCATGCAATGTGAGACACAGAAAATCAAGGCTCGATAAATTATCAAAATAAATTTCAATGGCTGTAATCATCTTTTTCTCTGACATGTTATCTTCAACAGATACTTCTGATACTTCAACAGATACTTCTGATACAAAAACCATTATAACATCGAAATACAATGCATTACTCACACATTTGGGGTTGTTCTGATGGACACACATCTACATACTGCCAGTTGTATAAAAGTACACCACGTAGAATTATGTGCAGGATGTAATGCTTGATAATGAATGACTATGTTACTGAAAAAAAGAGATCAGTTTGTGCAGATTTAAGAGCACCAAGGTAACCTGAGCTTTAAACATAACTTGGAAGGAGTATGACTTTGTTCATAAACTCCTCAGTTTTAGTAGGTGTAAAATGGAAATAATAAATAAAGGACATTCTGTGAAGCTTTGCAATGATTAAGAAGATAATGTGTGAAAAAATCTTGAGTAGTACACTGGGTACTTAGCAAGTATTAAATGTTATCTGATTTTAAATATTCCTTCTGATGAATTATTTTTAAAGAGTTTAAGATATATTTATACTGCTGCTCTCCTTTTCAGGTATTGAAATATTAATTCACATCACAGAAGTATATCTATTTTCATTAACCAATTTTATTCTGCTATAGAGAAGGTTATTGGAATAATAATGTTAATTGTTATTTTGACATAAAAGTTACTTTCTTTTGACATAAACTGTACAAATATACTATAATGTGTATATTCATAAGTGCACAGGTAAGAAAAAATATAACTGTTCTTTAGCATATTCAGGTACCTGCCATTTTAAAAAGTACATGACAGTGTAAAAATCACTTTGGTAAAATCATACTGGTGTGTTACATTTTGGTCAATGGATGATCTACAAAATTCCTTCAATGCTAATGGAAAATTAGACCAAATGAACTGTTTAAAAATTTAAATATCCCACGGGGAACTCAAATTAAGTGGAATATATAAAGTCATAGATTTAGTTAAGCTGTAACTTGCTGATATGGAGATATTTTAAAGCATAGCACAATATCTGTGTATGTGCACAGTAAATACAGAGCATAGCTCATCTCTCTTTTAATTAAATGTTCATCTGAATGTCATGATAATGCTGCCTAGTGTTTTACGGTCCCCATACTGTCATCCATTGCTGAAGAAAAACTTACATTGCATTAAAAATTGAAGCTTCTTTATAAAAGACTGTAGGAAAAAGTCCATGAAGTGTGGGACAGAATGGAGGCCAGAAACACTGCATTCATTTACCATTACCATTTCTTCATCTGACAAAATTAAAAAGAAAATATTGACATGTGTCGGGCACTATTCTGGGCCCCAGCAGCACAGTAATAACCAAAGCGTATACACTCGCAGCTCTCACATGGGGTGGGAACAAGTTGAAACAGAAAGTAAATAGTGCAAAGAGAAGCGTATTATAGAACATTGTGTAGTGAAATAGCTGGCAGGAGACTGTGTCAAGTAAATGGCTAAGGAATGATGGATGGTGGGGGCAGCTGTTATAGGCAGGTTGGTCGGGGAATACTTCTCTGATGAGGGGACATTTGAGCTGAAACCTAAAGGAAATTAAGGAATGAGCCATACTCTTATCCAAGCAGAGAGAAGAGTCAGCTCAAACGTTTTGAGGTGAATTGGTCTGATAAGTTAGAAGACTAGCCAGGAAGTCAGTGTAGCTGGGTTGAGAAGGTCATGATTTTGGAGAGGTATCTAGGGGCCAGGTCATGTTAGGTCTTGTGGTTCATGGTTGGGACTTTGAATTTTGCTTACAGTGTGATGGGAAGCCCCTGGATGGTTTTGAGTGGGATTGGGATGACAAAGATGCACATTTAGGTGTTGTGTGGCACACATGGGCTAGGGAGGAGGAGGGCGGGGGTAGAAGCAGGGAGACAAATAGGAAACCACTGAAATAATTCAGTTAAGAGATGATGGTGGCTTGGCCTGAGAAGGTGGTGGGAAGTTTATGAGGCCAAGTCTACACACCCCACGTTGGATGTCTTTTAGTGGTACAACCCTCGGAATTTGCCCATGGATTGGACTGTAAGTACAAGACAAAGAGAAGTCAAATATGACTCCAATATAATTGGTTTGAACAGTTGGGTAAAAGGAAGAGCCATTTACTGAAATGGAGAGAGCAGAGTTTTAGAAGAAAAGAAAAGAATTTGGTCTTGGATATTTTAATGTGAGATCCCTGTCAGATAAAAAGTTCATGTATCAGTAAGATAGCTGGATCCACGTGTCAGGGCTAGAGATGGGAATTTAAGAAACATCCTGATTAGTTGGTGTTTAAATCTAGAAGTCTGGAATACATCACGCGATTTTCTTTTCTGTCACTGATTTTCTTCTTTTAAGCATTCGGTAACGTCCTTCATTTTTAATGAAGCAGTCTATTATTATTTGAGAAAATTCTAAGAGCTAATTTTATCTCAAGATATAAAGATTCCTTTGGAAAGTAAGGAGTGTAAGATAATTATTTAAAGGGTTTCAGATGCCTTAGATATATTCAAACTTCGACTTCAAAACTTCAGAATGGGTTTTTCACAATTGAAAGTAAAAATTCTAAAAATTCGTTCCATTTAAGACATGAAAATGAAAGCATACTCTTTCCCAAGAATGCAAAAGGAATTTGAACAGCATAAGTGGTCTTCCAAGGCTGGAAAGCAGCAAATGGTGAAATTTGAATCTGAAGCCAGGCCTTCCTCATTGGCGCCCCAGGCTTTTATGCCGCACCGCACCCGTGATGGTCGACTATGTTGGGGAAATAAAGAGAAAGTGACACCTTTTATTCTTCTCACTTGCTTTTTTTTTTTTTTTTGTAAAAAAGTATAAAACTTGTTTTTTCAAATCATAAAAGTCTATAAAATTAAATTCCATTGTTTTAAAAGCCAACATCCTTTTTTTGTATAACAGTTTGAGCAATGCATCTGTAAGTAATATTTAATACGTATTTTAAAAGTTTTATTGATTTTCCTGTTTGTAAAATGGAATATAAGCATGGCAAAATTCTCTTACTGTAAAAGATACAAAAAGGGAAGTTCTACCACTTCTATGATAGAGAATCACAGTTAAAATTTGGATGATTATATTTTAAAGTTTTCTGTGCAGGTAGATGCACACACACATACATACTTTTTAAAGAAACAAAGATGGGAATATGGCAAAATGACAGAAGTGTTGATACATCATGGACATTTCTCCAAAGTAATAAATAAATACCTGTATTGTTTATTGTATCAGCTGCAGGTATTACATTGGTAGGAAAATCATTTATTTAGCAAATCTCCTACAGATGGACGCTTGAACGATATCCATTTTTTCCTGCTATAATCAGTGTTCTGAACAACCATGTTGAAGGATATTATCCACAACAAAAATTTTGATGTCAAGAGACAGATTATCCTTTGGAAACATTGTACCAGATTGTAAGAAGGCCCATTTCTCCACATTCTTGCCAGTGGTTTATTTTATAACAATTGTCCATTTACTCAAGGAAACGTAAGTTTACATATTTTTCTTTTTTTTAAAATTAAATGATAGCTGTGTACATTAATGCAATCATGGGGTACAGTGTGGTGTTTTCATCTACAATTTGAAATATTTTCATCGAACTGGTTAACATAGCCTTTATGTCATTTTCCTAGTCATTGTGTTAAGACGTTTATCCTCTACTTTCAGAAAGATTCACTTGTACCCTTGTAAGATAAACCACAGAGGTGATCCCTCCAATCACCCTCCCTCCACCCATTCACCCCCTCCCCTCACTTCCCCTCTCCCCATATTCTTAGGCTATAGTTAGGTTATAGCATTCATATGAAAACTATAGATTAGTTTCATAATAGGGCTGTGTACTTTGGATACTTCTTCCATTCCTGTGATACTTTGTTAAGAAGAACATTTTCCAGCTCCATCCATGTAAACATGGAGGAGGTAAAGTCTCCATCTTTCTTTATGGCTGCATAATATTCCATGGTGTACATATACCACGGTTTATTGATCCATTCGTGGGTTGATGGGCACTTGGGCTTCTTCCAGGAAGTTTACATGTTTTTCATTTGCAGCATTTATTACGTTGTTACTTTATAGCCTTTGCCAGTATCTCCATGGTGGTATTTATTTTTCTACTCTGTTTGCATTGTTGTGAATGTTTTTCATAGTAAAGATATGAATCTTTGACTGTCATATGTTATAAACATCCCCCTTCCCATCTCAGTTTGTCTTTTGTCTCTTATTTCGTGTATTTTTTTTGTCTCATGAACGTTTTAAAATTGTATGTACTTCAATTTGTTCTACATTTCATGGTTTGCTGCCCTATTAGCATGTTTCATTTGAGTTTATAGTGCATGGCTTAACCCATTATTTTGGCAACATCATGATACTACGTGGCATTCTATATTTTTGAAGTGCTTTCTTATAAAGTATCTTATTTCATCTCTAGCCAAATAGCCAAAAGGAGTGTTCATTTTTCTTATTTCAATGATGAGGAAGTTGAGACCTAGATGAGTAAGAAATGAGTCAGAGAATATATAGCTAGTGAGTGGCATCAGCTTCAACTTTGGAACGCTTTCCACACCAGTGAGTCTTGTTCACTGATGGTCTGTGTGTACAAGATTCCTAGTGAGTGTTCATATCTTCTGAGTCTGTGAGTATTTTCTCCTTTTAGCATTTAGCAGCAGTTGGAGGTACGTGGTAGCTACTCCCTAAACAGTTAGTGGTAGACGCTGTACACCAGCGGGGATAAGGCTTTCACCCTGAGGGGTTACTGCAGTTGATTGGTGATGGCTGCCTGGGGACTCCGATAACGATTCTGAGGTTGCATCTGGACCCAGCTGGAAAGAGTGTGATGATTGATGACTGACATTTTCATCTGAGCATGGCAAAGCTACACAAGCATGCTAATGAAGAGAAGAGGAGACTTATGTGTACAATTTAGTTTTTGCTTTTGAATTCCTTATCTGATTTCTCAAGCAGTCTTTCTTTCTAGTGCTTTTTACTTTATGGCATAAATTTATTCAAGTCTAGGAAACTTATATGAGATTCATCCTTGTTTCAAAACTATGATTTTGTCAGTTATACATACTTTTCATGCGAGTGCGTATGTTATAAAATAAATCCCTTGAAAATCCTCCGTCTTCTTTTTCACAGCTGCGTCCCAGTGCCTGCATATATTAGGTGCTCAATCAGTATTTATTGAATGAATGAATGAAAGTCTAAGTGGTTTTCACATCTCTTTTGAAGCCACAGTTCCTTTATGTGTTGCTTTTCATTGATCAGAAGCCTAAATCCATCTTCCTTTGTGTATTGAATGGGCTTAGAAAATATTGGAATCAAACAAGTTAAGCAAGACATTTAATTTCAGTGAATTTCTAGAGGTGCCTCAGAAAGCCCTGTACTTATATGGATTGAAATCTTAAAACTGTTTCTCTAGCTATTGATTAGATTAAGACATATTAGAGTGCTAGTCCTGGAAGGAGCCTGATCATTAACTCATTTGCAGTTCTCTCCAATAGGAGGAAGTCTTTGTGGTCTGAGGTGTTAATCTGTGTAACAATAACACCCAGCACAGTGCCTGTCTTCTTCAATTAAGTCTCCATTTGCCCCCAAAATGGAGGAAGAATTGGTAAGTTAATTGGTCAGAGCCAAGTTCTATTATGTGTTTGGCTTAAAGGGCATTAAAATCCAACACTCACTGATAGCTTCTCTCTTTTAAAAAAACTGCCTTTCTGTTTCTTTCCTAGAGAGTTCATATCATAGATGAAAATTCCCCACTCTCTTTTCTCCTATTCATTGTAGCTAGCTAGTTGTGTAGAGTCAGAACCCTTCTTGTGACCTGACCATCTTTCTTTCTCTGAAAGCAACTAACGCATGGTGGACCCTAATTTTTGAGGTGAGAGAGAAAAATAAAATATCCCAACTTAAACTAATCTTGACACCTAAACACTTTTGACCTAAGAGCATCAAACCATTAGTAAATTGGTATTTTGACTTTTATTCTGCTACTTCTGACGTACAGGTTGTTGATCAGGAATCATTTAAGGAGGAGAGCTGAGTAGCAGGAGACTGGTGGGGCATTCCAGTGTCAACTGGTTTTGCTTTCTTTCAATAGCAGTAAAATTTGGTTTATAATCTAATCTATCATGGGTCATTGTACTCACTCAGTAAACGTTTGTTGAATCCAGTAACTGTTTATGCCCTAATTTTGTCACCCTCCTCGGACATGTCTCCCAAATAGTTGGCCTCTGCTTAAATTATAAAATGTCAACTGTCTTAATAAGACTAAAATTTTAAATTAGAAAATCATAAATCTGTATTGTATTTATTTTAGGAAAAAATTTGATCATTGTAGGGACAGATGGTGAAGTTTGCACCTTTTTCATAAAAACACAAACAGGAGCTTTTAGAAGCCTAGTGCTAAAATCACATAAGAATGAAAATTAAGAAAGGAAAGCTGGGCTCTAGGACATTACTTTTGTGCATTTTAGATATCTTACAATTCTACACAATGACCACTGAACATATCAATTATCTTCATCAGTGGGTCTATAAACTTTGTAAATGGAATTCAGAAATGAAAGAAAAATACATCTCGATCCCGAAAACACACCCAGCACACGAACAAAAGTGAAAGCAAACATAAGAAAATGAAAGGGAAGTCACTGGATTGAGGACGAGATTTGATACACTCCCCTGAGAAAAAACGTCAATGTTTAACGCTATTGAAAATAGCATCTATTGAAATTGGAGCAGATATTTTACGATGAAAGAGAGGCCTAAAGTAAAAATCAAGAAATATCCCAAATAGGAATTTTCCAATTTTTTCTCCCCATAGTTCCTCTCTCTCTCCCCAGTTTGAATCCTATAATTTGGGGCTTTCTATAATTCTTGTGACTCATTGAATCACTCTCCTAAAAATGTTTAGAGACTTCCATTCATTTGAAATAAAGATAGAGATGGTGTGATTTCTATTGTTGGAGACATGGGGAGAAAGGAAGGAAATGAGAAGTGACAGGACAGGAGCCAGGGAGGGGATGTGTCCTGGAACAGAAGTGCCATTGACAATGGGGGATAAGCAAGAGACTGTGCCAACAAACGGGTTCTTGCTTTTTGCTTCATTTCCCTGAACTCCCCTCGAAAGACTTTCCTTATAAGTAGGATGACTACATAACTTATTGTTGAAACAGAGACACTTTCAAGAGTGGGAGGCAGTGCTATGCGAATTATTATGCCGAATAATGGTGTCAATCTGACTCTCCTGGGGAAACTGGAACAAATGGTAACTCTGCCTCTAGGTTTTGGTGGCTGTGAGAGTCACCTCTCATAATTGGCACCTCTATCCTCTCTTGCAGATATTATTAGAGTCTGGTCAGTATTCTTGATCATCAACTGGCTCCCAGGGTAGACACCTTGCCTTTGTTGCCTTGTTCCTCTCAAAGCGCACAGCCTGGAGGGTGGGACTGGCCAGGGCTGCTCTTTTATGAGAGAAGCACCCATGTTCTCCATTTTCTTTGCCTTTTTTGTTATCTTTCTCGCTCAGTGTTCTGTATTAGTGTGGTATTAGCCAGTTGAGGGAGTAATTTTCCCAGCCAGGGGCTGAGAGTTCTCTCTGCAAACTGTTCTCTTACTGGTATGTTCTGGATGTGGCTTTTCTCAGCTGAAGTCCAACAGGAATTGTGAGTTTAGGAGTATAAAGGCAAAAACAAAAACCAAAGCAAAAGACCCTAAAACCAAAACAACATAAACAAAAAACAAACAAATAAAAAAACACTCAAAACAAAACCCATTCTTCTTGCTCGTCTGAGATAAATCAGCTTGAGCAAAAATAATTCCCCACATGGATCAATTTAATTTATCAGGTTCCTGCACTGATGATGGAGCTCAGCTTATATATAAGACAGATAAATTATTCTAATTATTCTAAATTACTCTTTTGCCCGACTTATATACAAGATAGATAAATATACGCAAAACCTTTCCATTTTCTCTTTTTTACATTTTCCATTTTAGCCTTCCTGATGGTCAGAGTTTGATTTTGAGGACTGTTCTGTTTTTTTCTCTGCCTAGAATCTCCAGGCAGTATCTGGAACTTTTGGAGCTGGTCTGCATCACTTTCTCAGAAGCCTATAATTCTCCAACTGGGTGCAATTCACAGACATCTCAAAGTCCAGGGACATTCTTTTTATTTACTTTCAGATACCAACTTTTCCCACTCAATTGGATGTGTTTGGCTCTACTTGTTTACTGGTAGTTTGAAGATCATTTCCAGTCTCCTGAAGAGGTCTTTTTTTTTTTAAATTAAATCATAGCTGTGTACATTAATGGACTCGCAGGGTACAATGTGCTAGTTTTATATTCCATTTGACATATTTTCATCAAACTGGTTAACATAGCCTTCACCGCATTTTCTTAGTTATGGTGTTCAGACATTTGTACTCTATAAATGTCCTCTTGTAACTGAAGAGGTCTTTCTTTCCATCCTACTTATTTGTTCCAACCTCTTTCCAATACATGCTCTTGATTTTGCTATTCATCATTTTTTACTTTTCTTTTTTTTTTAAATGTGCAATGTACTTTTAGAAGGGTATATAAACACACACACACTCATCTTTTAAAGGATAATTTTAAAGCAAAGCCAAATAATGTGTATCAACTACCCAAGTCAAAACAGAATTTCACAGGTACTTTAGAACTTCTCTATATGCTTTTCCTGATTTCATTCCCACCCTGGGCAATATTTTCAGTTTTGTTTTAATCATACTCTTGCTTTTCAAAATAGTTTTACTAACTTTGTTTCATGTATCTGTAAGTAATATATTTTGCTTAATTTTACCTTTGAACTTTCTACAACTAGAAATTGTTATCAGTTAGCTTTTGCTGAAAAGAAACCACTGTACAAGTTCCTGGTGTAAAATAATAATTATTTACTCACAACATTTAAGGTCAAGAATTTGGGCTGAGTTCCACTAGAATGGTTCTTCTTGTTCCAAGGGTGTCAACTGGACTGGCTTATGAATTAGCAGTCAGCTGCTCCACAGGCAAACCGCAGTGACTGTGTGGTATATCTGGTTTTTAGTGAGCTGATAGCCCAGGTGATGGAGATAAACAATCCCAAAGGCATTCTTCACCCAACAGGCATTTTAACAATGTCCTTTCTTCCCCGCCATGAGCATGGGATGCTCCCCCATTTGTTAACATCTTCTGCTATTTCTTTTCTCAGGGTTTTGTAGTTCTCTCTGTAGAGATCCTTCACGTCTTTTGTTAGGTGTATCCCAGGTATTTAATTTTCTTTGATTTATCAATTAAGGATGGAGGTGGGTAAAAATCTTTCTTTGTCACTGTAGATTTTTCTTTCTTCCTTGTAATTCTGTCAAATTTTGCTTTAGAAATACTGAAGATATTTTATGTATACAAGTTTAAAATTGAATATTTTTTCTGGACAATTAAATTTTTCCTATTACTATTTTTTTTTAATGTCTTTCATTCTTTGTTTCACAGACCTTCCCTTTTATAGGAATGTCCAGCCTACTGAAGAACTCCTAGAATTTTTGTAGTGAGTGTCTGCTGAAGGTGAATTTATTAGTGTTACTTGCCAGAAATGTTTTTTATTTGTTATTTAATTTTTTTCTCTGGATATAAGAGATTGACAAACTTTCTCTCAACACTGAAAATGCCATTGCACACTACTCTGACTTGTGCTGTTCTGATTGACCTTGAACGGGCAGTCCATTTGCACTCCAGTCAAGGCCTTTTCTCATGGTTACTTCTTACTCCTTCTCACTTGTTTTTTGGTGTTCTGTAATTTCAATATAATGTGAGCAGGTATAAATTTCTATTTTGACTGTGTGGCATTCAGCATATTATTTTGTCTATGAATTGGTGGATTTTATGGGTTTTTTTGCAATTATTGCATCTGTCCTATTATTTCTTCTCTTTCCTTCTAAAATTTTAATTAAATGAGCATTTAACTTGTTCACTATAATTTACTTTTTCTCATAGTGTCATCCTTAATTTAAGAATTTACCTTAACAAATTCTTAGTACTATAAATCAAACCAAAGACCAGTTGCTTAATGTTCCCATATTTGAAACATGTACTGTACTGTAATCTCTTTAAAGTTATTTGTGTATTATTTGTTTATATTATTCTCTCCCTTTCTGCTAACCTCTGCTTCAGAGTTCTAACAACTGTGTTTTGAAACTCAGTGCTTGTTGGATAAGTTAATAAAAGGAATACTCATTAATTTTTCAAATCAAGCCTCCAGATACTGACATGAAAATACTACATTTTTTGGCAGGGCGTAGTGGCTCACGCCTGTAATCCTCGCACTCTGGGAGGCTGATGTGGGTGGATTGCCTGAGCTCATAGGTTCACAACCAACCTGAGCCAGAACGAGACCCTGTCTCTAAAAAATAGCTGGGCGTTGTGGTGGGAAGACTGAGGCAAGAGGATCTCTTGAGCCTAAGAGCTTGAGGTGGCTGTGAGCTAAGATGCCATGGTACTCCACCAAGGGTGACAAGTGAAGCTCTGTCTCAAAAAAATACCACATTTTGAAACTAAGGATGATAATGTGTGTGTATGTGTACGTGTGTATATTTGTGTGTATGGATGCATGCGAGAATTATTTAACGGTCCAGACTTTTTCATTAGAGAAAATCCATTCCATTATTACACAGCTGAGGAAGAGGAGGAAGAAAGCAGGTTAGGAGGAAACAACTGTGGTTTCTCTTTCTATCTCTTCCCTGTGCTTCCCTGCAGAAGAAATGAATGCTTTCTCTGCTTAGGGGAGGATAACCTTGACCTCTATATTAGCTGTTTCTTCTTAGCTCTCTGTCAATCCTTTGGAAATACTTGTACTCAGACATTTCTGTTTTTCTATGTTCATGACATAAGCTGCATCAGGTCTTGATTATCTTAGTTATGGCTTCTTCACCTGTAACTTAAGGTTTGTGTCAGGATAGAGTGGATTCTGAATTCCAAGCCCTGAATGGAAACAGGCAGCTCTGTCTTAGTTTCCAATATAGCTGTTACCAGAGATCCCTAAATAAAGCTGATAATTTCCTTTCTATTTAGCTCAATATTGTGGATTTTTTTTTTCTATAGACTAGACAGAATAGAAGCCAGAAAGTGAAGTGGGTGGTATAATCCAGATATCTGACCCTGGAATCTTCATAAACGGTGTTAGAAACAAATACTCATAAAGAACAAAGGTTGAATAATCATTATCGTAATTTATTATAATAAATAGAAAATGTTAAAATAAATTTTAATAGTAAAATATGGCTCTTTACTCTTATGTAAAAATTGGTGATTGGGACAAAAATTAATAAAACAGAAACACGAATTAAAATGGCTTTAGGTAGACTATATTTTAATCCTTTAGTTTTATTTTTAAGTTTGCTATGGATTGATTTTGCAGTTTTTGATGAGTAATGTTAAGGTGGGGATCAAATTTATTAGAAGTTCTTGCATTCTTGAAATTACTTTGTGAGATTTATTGAAATGAATGCTTTCAATTCTCTATTCAACTTCTCAATCTACTTTCTGAAGAAAACTCTTAAAATTTTTATAGGTAGAATAAAAAAAGTCACCAAACTCAGCAAACAACACTCAAAGGAAAGATCACCAATGAGTAAAGGAAAAGAGAAGACTCAGAAATAAAACAGCCTGACAATATATCCAGGATGGGAAAAAACAAGTACATGTTTTTGAGGTTGTTTTTTTACTTACAAATGAAAATGCATAATTCCGAATAATAAGTATCAAGTGTCCTTTCAGCTAACATACTCATGTATACACTCTGAAAATAGGAAAAGAATGATTCTATGGAGCTTTATTTTGGAAGGTGCACCAAAACAACAACAATAAACATCAAACACCAGACAACCAACAAACCAAAGCACCACGAAATTCACTAGAATTCTGAATTCATTTCTCTGACTAGTTTGTGACTACACTATTTAATTTGGGTGGGATGGAAATAGTTTGTCAGAGTTGACAAAGCTAGTTAGCCAGGATCTCCCCAGTAGTTTTTCTTTTTAATTAAATGATAGTTGTGTACATTAATGGATCCCCCCAGTAGTTAATGACTATTTTCACCATAATTTAGTGGCTACTGAAGACTCTTGAAGAAACATGGCTTAAGATTCATCCTGGAGGCTGTGATCTTAATGTGCCCCCCACGACTCCTAAAGTTTCTATGTTGAAACTTAATCACCAGTGTGATAATACCAAGAGGTAGAGCCTTTAGGTGGTGATTAAATCATGGGGTTAGCGCTCTCATGAGTGGAATTAGTGCCCTGACAAATAAGTTGTAGGGAGGATCCCAGTACCTTTTGTCCTTTAGTCTTCTACTGAGAACAATGCAGCAAGATGGTGCCATCTTGGAATGAGAGAGCACGCCTTCCCCAGACACCGCTTTCTGCTGGTGCCCAGATCTTGACTTCCAAGCTTCTAGAGCTGTGAGAAATATATTTTTGTTCTTTATAAATTATCTAGTCTCTAGTATATTTGGTTGTAGCAGCACAAGAAGACTAATACATTGGCCAATTATTTGGTATATTAACAAAAGTGAGGAAAATAATCAATACTTGCAGATAAGAAAATATACAAGTAGCTATCTAGATTTTAAGACTTTTTAAAAAGCTATGAAGTGAAAAAAGAAAGTATACAATAAAACACAGTGACTTTATTATTGTTACATTAAATTCACCTGCTTCTCTGGATCAACTTTTTGATTTTTTAATCAAGCCAGATCTAGCTCAATATTAAGAAATGATTCACTTTCTTTGGGAAAGTAAGAATGACTTTTCTATGTCTAAACACAGTCTTTTTCTGTGTATGTAATTCCTTTGCTTATTCTCAGGTGATTTTTTTTTCCTTATGACATTATAAAATGCTAGTGATGAATGAAATAAATTTTTTCACTGATAAAAAATTGAAATAGTGCGATAGCTTTGTAACCAAAAAAAAAAAAAACCCAAGGCAACAAAAATAATTTAATACAAGTTGCTATTTGGTATGATGTTTAATACTTCTTTTAGCATTTAAGTTTTTAAAGAGAACAATATACAAAGGCTGCCCAGAGAGTATCCAGCCATTGTTAATAATATTTTTAATACTATATGGCTGTATACTTTCTGAATAGCCCTCAAATACTTTAATTATATTGTTAATACTCAGAAAACAAAAATATTAGCTTCTTGTACATATTGAAATAATACTATATAACTTACCTTGTTGCTTTTTTTTTCTTTTGGAGACAGAGTCTATTTTGCCCTGGGTAGAGTGCCATGGCCTCACAGCTCACAGCAACCTTCATGGCCTCACAGCTTACAGTAACCTTCAACTCTTGGGCTCAAGTCATTCTCTTGCCTCAGCCTCCCAAGTAGCTGGGACTACAGAAGCCTGCCACATTGCCTGGCTATTTTTTCTTTTCTTTCTTTCTTTATTATTATTATTATTTTTTTGGTTGCAGTTGTCATTGTTGTTTAGCAGGCTGGGCTTGAACTCACCAGCTTCAGTGTATGTGGCTGGTACCTTACTCACTGAGCTATGGCGCCAAGCCAACCCTGTTGCTTTGACTGTTTTTTTTCCTCATGTTCCTAAACTTCCCTTGAGCAAAGCTCTTAAAAATTATATCTAACAGAAGTTGGAGTCTTAAAAACAAAATCAAATAAGATAAAACTTACTTAAGGTCTTATTGTCTATTTTCCAAACATCATGTTTTTTCCCATAATCCCAAAGCACGTGTTCATTAACTGCTTTGCAAAAGTGAAAATGGGTGTCTCATGCATGCACTTTTCTGATTCCTTAACTCTCTTAAAAACACAACTGATACACACACACATCTCACAAATTCACAAACATTGAAGGCATCAATGGGCTTCAGATAGGACAGATGATTTAACTGTTTTTTTAATCATGGGATAAAATTAAGAAGATATAAAAGCAGCTTATGTTGTGCAGATGTACATTAAAGCCCCAAGAGAAATGAGATGGATCCACAGTGAGCCCTGCACAGGAATTTCCTTCCACCCATTATATACTAAGCATTAAGAACTATCTAGACTTTTTTTTCCCACAGAAATACTTATGTCATTAGAATAATCAAATTACAATTTTAAGATTGTGGTATCTAAAATGAATAAAGCTTAAATTGCATCTCTGTTTAGTCCTATAAATGTTGATGAAGAAAACATAGATTTACCAAACAATTACATAAACTGTGAATATTCACATTACAAAGAGTGTGATCTGATTTTACAAAATTAATTGCTTCTTTTGATACATTTAAGTCTTGGCTAATGAGTCATTAACTGCTTTGCAAAAATAAAGAGGAGGAAAAGTAGAAATCTTGAAAGCTGTATCTGTAGGAGCCATAGCTAAGCAAGATCTTTCAGAAATGCAGCTAAAGTATGTCTAAAACTGTAAAGCCATAAAAGATAAATTTTATTGGTAAGATAGGTTTCACACATCTTCAGAAATGTATTTTTCAATACATCTTGTTATGTGTTTCCTCTTTTGTTGAGTTCTGTGTTTTATAGGGCCTTTCTCTCCTCTTGTTTGAGTGTAGTTATATGCTACTTCTGAGTAAATCCTCTATGTGGGACTTAAGATCCTTTGCACTACATTGTAATCATTCTGTTTCTAGCGAGAAGCCAGTGAATGAATAGTTGGTAACTATAGTCTACAGATCCTAAAAACGTAATACCTTATAGTCCTGGTTCCCAACATTTTTGGCACCAGGGGCCAGATTCATGAAAGACAATTTTTCCATAGACTGAGGTGGGGACAGTTTTGAAATGACCCTGCAAGCAATTGATATATTATGGTGTGCAATTAAACTCCACTGCTAAGGATGATCTATATTTGTAGTCTCTCTTCCACTGCTAGCATCCCCGCCTCAGTTCCACCTCAGATCATCAAGCATTAGATTCGTATAAAAAGCTTGCAGTTTACAGTAGTGTTTGTGTCCCTATGAGAACCTAATGTTGCTGTCTTCTGACAGGAGGTGAAGCTCAGGAGGTGACGGCTGGGATGGGGAGCGGCTGTACAGACAGAGGAAGCTTTGCCCGTTCCTAACAGACCATGGTTTGGGAGCAGGCTGGGGCTTAGGGTTCAGAGACTGCAACCTTATAGCATCTGATAGTCCTTTGTTAAATTCCTTCCTTGGAAATAATTCTTATTTTTTTATATTTTTGTAAAAAGCAGGGTAAAATGTTCCCATCACTGCCTTAAAATAAAACTAAACACAGTTGGCCATGTGAAACACAGACTATCACAGTCATGACTTCTGTGGAGTAATATTATGCCTCTGCCCTGCAGAGTGGTCACATGGGCCCACTTCCCAAAGCCTTGTTACTTCCAAAGCAGTCCCTCTGCTGTCTAACCCCACTGCCCAGAGAACCATCCTGCCGTGGAGTCTGACAGCACTTGGCTAGATGAAGGGATCCTTCTCCCAGTAGAGGCAGGAGACTGGTGGGTTTCAATGTCTTGGTACTATTTCTACTGTACTTGGTAAGGAGTGAAAGGAGCATCAAGAGTTTTGGCCACTCTTTGTTTTTGGTGTTCTGAAATTTTTCTCTTGCTGTCATTAAAAGCTGCAAAGTACTCTCTTGTGCAGTTTAGGGAAGTTCCTTGATCGTGGTGGTGCTTGAGGCAGGTATACACTGCATTTTTATCTGGTAAATACGGACAATAATAATGCTGAATATCACAATGAAACAAAACAATCTGAAAGTGATTGTTTCTCACAAGAGTAATTGTATTATACTTTTAATTTACAGTGTTTCCCCCTTTTCTGTAAATAACATAATAACACACACACACACACACACACACACACACACACCTTGGTCTAGATGTTCAAAGAGAGAAATGATCTAACCAGAGTCATAGGTATATTCTCCAACAAAGCCTTATATTTTATGTATGGTAGGAAAATAATGAAACTATCAATGCACCTTTTTCTCTCCAGAGGCTACTGTTTAGATTTTTATCATTGTTATTTTACATTTTCTAGCTTTTAGTCTTTCCTATTTCACAAAGGTTATTTTTCCCCAGAACAGCTAATGGGTGTCTTGGAGTACTTCTTGGGAGGGAGAAAAAAGGAGAAAAGCAATATGCACTTTGTAAGTTGCAACTTTGAAAGTTCCTTATTACTATGCTTCCTGGTCTTCTTTCCTTCCTTTGATAGAAATGGTTATCATTTCTGATCTATTGTGAGGTGTAAGTAAAATAAGCAAAAATTTTTCTAGGAGAAAAGGAAAATTATTTTGAGGTGTTCATGCAGGATTATAGAATGAGCTGATGATTAAATCATTTGCAAAATCAAAATCTAAAAATAGATATGTATAATTTATATAAACACATAAAATACCCTAATATGTTTCACTTTAATACCCTTCATGCATCTCCCTCATTAGATGATTAGTATTAGTTATTGTCAGTTCCGAGGGACAGATTCTCATCCTGACACAGAAAGAAGAAATTATAAAACATGCAGCAAGATGAGTGAGTGAGAAATCAACTCTGCTATTTTTTAGATTAAAGGCTAATTGTGAATCCATCATAAAAGTCTGAGACTGTTTTTCCATTCTGTTTTTCTTATCTCTCCTGCAGATAAGCCGAGAATTTGTACTGTAGGACCTGGGCCAATGTTTCTACAAGTGTGGTCCTAGAAACACCTGTTTCAGAGCTGTCCAGGGACTTTCCTGCAATTTCTGAGATCCACCCACAACTGACTCCAATGGACATGTGGAAAGGCACTTCCAGGATGCTCACCTGCAGTGTGTTTTGAGAGCAACTGATTTAGGGCCCACTTCTCTTCCTTTTTGTGTCCCCTTCGGGTTTAACCATGGTTTTCTCCTTTCTTGGGGAAGTCAAATTCAGTAAGGGATGAAACAGAAGTTGCCCCAGAAGAGAGAAATGAGGGGAGAGAATCTGATGCTTGGGAAGTGGGAGAGAATGACTTTAAGAGGGATTCACTCAGCTGGGCTGAGTTGTTGGGGAATGGATTCTGTGGTACCAGAACTCTGTGGGAGACCAACACGGCTCCTCAGAAGGCAGGGCCACTGAAGGCAGTGCTCCTGGATACTGAAGCACAGATCTCCATGGCGGGGTTGGTAGGCTGCACAGACTCCCTCTAGGAGGGGCAACTCTCAGCTTGCCCTGAGACGCCACCTCTGACAGATGCTTGATAGTGGCATTGTGTACAACCAAAAGAAAAGCCTAAGTAGGGAACTACCACAGACCAAAGTCCAGCCTGAACTTGAATTTCCTGCCATCACATGAGGCTTCAGAGTTTTCAATAATCCTCTGGATGAATGTAAGGGGTGGAGGAATAAGAGTGAACATTTAATGCTCCAAGATAGCCTGGAATTAAACATACCCTAAAGACATTTGACTATTATCACATTCAAGGTACGTGGAGCCAGTTCATACCATTTAAAGATGGAGAATTTAAATATTCATTGAATATTAAAGTTAAATCTTAGAGGATTATTACAAGTTCTCCATTTTTTTCCATTTCTTATTCCAATACATACAAATTTAAAATATTTAAAACAAAACATTTACTTTGTGGAACTGAAAAATTTTCTATGGTGGGTGTAGAAAGAAAAGAATCTATTTTTATTTACTGTGATTATGTAAGAGACTGAAACTATTAGCATAAATTCAAAGGCAATTATTTTTTTTTTGAGTTTCAGTAGCATTTGATATCTTTGAAAACACTATCATGTTATCTACTAGGTATTTGCCCATCTCTAAGTACTGATTCAAGTGTTTATATTTTGAGGAGTAAATAATATAATCATACAGTGATTTGATTAAAATATCCTTTATATTTTTTTTCTTAGTTTCTGTATATGTATAATAATATGGAAACTGAGTTATCTTGATTATACTAACAGAATCATTAAACACACTTCCTCTCCTATCTGGATAGTTAGAAATAATTCTAAAAAGCATCATCTTGAACTCTCAGAAACTATTTAAATTCTACAGTTTGTGGTTGAATGGGAGCTCAGTGTTTTAACAAAGCTTTAGGACTGTTAAGTTTCAAAGAGAAAGGCAATCTGAATCATGGCATTGTCTATTCTAGGCCTGTAAGTGTAGAAAGCTTAAACACTTGGGTATGAATGGAAGCCTTTAGTTAGAAAAAATGTTTCTAACTGGTTAGAATATATTTGAGAAACATCAGCGCGCTATGAATAGGCAGCCAGGCTGCTCTGGTACTGATACCAGTTAACTATTATATCTGACACTGAAGTAAGACACTTCATGTCTCTGTGACTTAGTTTTCTCTTCTGTAAATTGGAGGTAATCGTCTACTTTCTATTGCTGCCTGCATGGGTTATTATGAGCATTGAAGTTGAGCTTCTCCCGCAGGGTTGCTTGCTTCCTGGCATGAGGCTGCACGCGGGACCAGGAGTGAGAAGGGGGAATGTTGGTGAATGAAGGCGGAATCCACAGAGACTCAAACAGGCCCACGAGGATGAGGAGTCGGGGTTTAGAAGGGATGTCAGCTCAGATTATACAGAACTTGCTGGAGGAAGAGACCACAAGGTCATAGCAGCAGGTGCAAGGATCACAGACACGTAGGAGTTTAGGCATCGGAAGCCCCAAATATCCTGTCCTTGGCTTCCGTCAGGGACAGCGTCAGCGCCAGCTTTCAGCTACAAATGGGAGCTTTCAGGGATGGAATGACAGGAAGAAACTGAGAAGTTGGGGGTGGAGGGTAAGAAGAAGGAGGAGGAAAGAAAAGCACAAGGGAAGAAACAGATATTACTGGTATTCCCATTTTGTTTTCTGTATGGAAAAAGAGGCACACAGTGCTTTCATGAGGAAAGGGAAGTGTGAAGACCCTTTCAGGGAAAGATCTGACTCAAGAATCTGCTGAACATTTAGTTATAAGGAGCAATGTAGCGAGAGAATATGTAATGGAGAACTGATTACATATTCATTTTGGATGAGTACAAGAAGTGTGTTTGCTATACTCCAGACTCTGGAGCCAGGAACAAATGCATTTTAGATCAGCAGAGAAGCCTAGTTCTAATTTTAACTTCAACTTAAGAGAGAGAGGGCTAGAATTGCTAGACGTTCCTTATTTGAAGACATCTGTTACCTAGGCTAGTGTAATAGTCTCCATTTTTCTCTCCTTGCTAGTCACTTGTTACAATTTATATTGGGCTTTGCAGCCAGAATTATCTTAATGCAAAGCAAGCACTTCTGATAATTTCCTAAAAGAGTTCATTACCTGCAGAATAAAGTCCAAATTCTTTGACATAACATTGGTTCTTTTGGTCCGACTTGCCTCTCCAATCTCATTTACCATCCCTCTTGATTACGCAGAGTTCAGTCTATTACCAATATTCTCTCCCCATAGAATTTCTGGAGAATTTGAGAATGGGTCTCAAATGGATGCCACCACTTGTAGACCCAGTACATCCAGTCCCACATTTCTGGTCTACATGGGCATATGGGCTGCCATTTAGTTCACTCAGGATCAATTCTATTATCTTGAAATTAGTTTTACTTAGTCAGTAGCTGTCCCGTGTGAGGCTGTGAAAGGTCCCTGGCGGTGTGGCCCCGTGTGCGAGCTCACCAGTCATCCTGCCTGGTTTTATGCCTCTATCCCTATCTCTACCTCATCTTGCTCTGTGTCTCTGTCTCTATTTTTATTTTTATCTATATCTCAACACAGATCTCAGGTTCACAAAGCAGAGCAGTTTTACTCACAGAGCAACCTGCATCAGTTTCAAGCCCCACGGGGTGGCTGATGAAACTGCTTACACAAGGGAACCCCCAAATGCTAAAGATTGAAGTTTCTATGCATATCACTGGCATGTCTGCCCACCCTCCCCTCTTGGATGGGAAGGAGGGGAGAAGGAGGAGCCAAAAGAGAGAGAAAGAGACAGAGGATTTTATTCTGAAACAGAAACAAATCCTCTCTAGGGAGAGGAGGGAAAGGTCTCTATTTCACCACCCTGGAATGTAAACAAATGCTTGCAGGGAATGACTCTCTGTATCTCTCCAGAGGTGTCTGTCTTCAGAGTTGCTCTTCCGTTACCCTGTAACTCGGGGCGATGCTCTTTGCCCTGACTGCTCCACATCATCTTTGTGGAGCATTATTTCCCAGCAGCCACTTTTCCTCGGATCATTTCATCTCATTACCTCCTTACACCTTCTCTCATTTCCCTCGGTGTAACCTGAGACAAGGCTACACGATTTAGGAAGATTTTAATAGGGCTTTGGGGGTAATCAAAGGTAGGCACAACAGAGTGATACATAATTGGTTCTAGATGTGGCCAATTTCAGAATACGCAGACCCCAAAACAGGCCACTCTCTGGGGCTGCCTCTCCAATAGCCTCCCTGACTACGTCGCTGGGACTAAGCCGCTCAGCCTTTGTGGCCATCTGCAGATCAGCCCTGGATCAGGTTTACTGTGCCTGGAAGCCTGGCATTAAAACAGGGAACACTGATCACACAGTGGTGCCTCATAGAGAGCCAGGCCTCGATTTCAGCTAGTTCCACGATCAGAGTCACAAGGCACATCGATGAGGAAGGGATGGATGTTTCAATAAGAGACTCTAGGACCATTTTTCATATTGAAAGACATGAAACTGTATCTTATTTAATGTTATATACAACATCCAGTTTAAGGAAGATTTACTCTTTAAGTGTGAAAGGTAAAGTATTGTATGTTATAATTGTTTATTAACAAGTCTGTCTCAGGACTAGACCCTGTTTCCCACCTCATAGTACCTGCTCATTACATGAGGCTGGATTTGAAATTCAGAGGAAATATCCTCCTGTTTCTAAAGCCCTTAAAATAAAAAAGCAACATTTTAATATTTTCTACTACCTCGGTTTTTAAACTTGTGATATTTTGAATATGGTTCCACAAGAATTTGAGATTAAAAAAATACAAGAATGTGAATTAGTTGGAAAAGAAAGTAAATGCAGAGAAATTCAGAGACATGTAAAAAAAAATTTTTTTAAGCAAAATGTTTCAATGAATGAATAATTTTAGAATGTTCAATTAAAATATTTAAGGTAAGGGATTCAGTATTACTTTCCAACCCTCAAACTCTTTAAATTACTACTAAATATTATAAATTAAGAAGATTGGTGCTCAATAGGCACTTATTAAGTGAATTGAATTAATAAATTAAAAACATTTTTGGGTACCCACAAATTGAAATTCCTTTTCATCAGGCAGTTATATCGTTCTGTCTGGGTTCCAAGGTAGCAGTGGTAACAGGCCTAATTAACATTTTATCGGATGATAAAACACCACCATATTTAATATCATGTTGGAATCTGTAGTGGGCATTTGTTATCATTTTACCTATACAACCCCTTTCCTAGGACCTTAGGGAAGAGGGGTGTTGGCAAAGAACCTTTCCCTCTCTGGGAAATACTCTGTAAATACTCTCCGCTGGCTTCTCTGGTCTGTCTTGCAGGCAGCATGCAGGCACATTGCCCAGCTCTGCCACTCTTGTGCAGGAGCCAGTGGGACACAGGGAAAGAAGTGGGCAGCTCTCACTTTGGTCCCAGCTGTAAGCTCAGGGTCCTGCGTATAAATGCACGTGGCTATGGAATTAGCTGTAGCAAGGTGAAGTGGTTGCTGAGTGGTGATGGTGAGACCTTCCCATCCCTGAGGGGGCCCTACTCACAATCCACCCCATTATGGTCTGGTCCTGTGGGTTTCCAAAGATAATCAGATCCAAACACTGTCCAAAATAAGTATATCTTTCAAATACCAAGTGTGGAACATTTTATTTCCAGTTTCCTTTTAACAGTTTCTTGTCTGCTGGCAGTAAACATCTTTTTAGAGTCTTCAGAATCTTTGCTCCCAAATTTACTATAAGCAAATGCTTAAACTTGAGTCCATCCACATAGAGCCTTTTACAAAAACAAACAATAATGCCAAGACACAGGGCAGCTTCCATCCTTTCAGAACACAAGAAACATTTATCTCAGCAAGCCAACTAAATCTTCGGAGATGTAGAGAAACACCTGTCCTCAGGATGGCTACTGTGCTGTTAAACAGAGGCGGATTTTTTTTCTGTAGGAAAATGAAGGAGCAATTTGTCCCAAAGGTTAATTTCATTCTCCATCTGTGAGGAGAAAAAAACACTCGTAGTTTTTAAATGGCAGTTTTTCCAGTGGTTAGCCATAGATCAAAAGAAAAAAAAAGGGAAACAGAAAAATAAAATAAGCAGGACTTAAGTACATGAAATAATAGGGTGCCAATGTGATAGCGAGACATCTCTTTTGCCAGGAAGGAAACCCCACACCCAACTCTATTTTATTTATTTATTTTTTGCAGTTTTTAACCAGGGCCGTGTTTGAACCCACCACCTCTGGCATAAGGGACTGGCACCTTACCCATAGAGCCATGGGCGCTGCCTCTCTGTTTTATTTTTAAATGATCTCATAAGGTGAGCTTCAGTGAGAAGCAGATACATACCTTCTTGAAGATGGAAGAAAGCCAGTTACCTCCTCATCCTATCCTTGGCAGCCAGAGCACATGCCTGTGATTTCAGCTCCCTTAGAATACTCCAGCCTGGGCACTAGACCGGCTTGATAAGGAAACGTGGAGCTGAGAGGTTTAAAGCAATGGCTGTGGTTAGTGGCCTTGGGGATTGCAGCTGTCATCTGGAATCCCCTTGCTGTACAGTTCAAACTGGCTCCTCTACTTTGTAGCTTCCCCCTATGTAAGGGAGCCAGAGTTACTTTTTTGTTTTTGGAGATCAAATTACTTTCAGGCTAGAGAGTGCTATGGCCTCAGCCCAACTTACAGCAACCTCAAACTACTCCGCTCAAGCAATCCTCCTGCCTCAGCCTCCTGAGTAGCTGAACTACAGGTGCCCACCACTACTCCTTATAACCAAGGATGCAAAGAAAATGACAATGTTTTTGAACCATGTGATTGAAACTCTACGATACTGGTCATTGTTGGGCTCTGAGGGGGCCAATAAATGTCACTTGTGTATACTTTGCCTAAGTTCTTGACCAATATAATTTTATTTATTTATCTTCTTTATCTTCTCCAAGTTTAATAATAATAGCACCCCCAAGTGCCCATCGAATGGATCACGAACGGATCCATAAACTGTGGTATATGTACACCATGGAATACTATGCAACCCTAAAGAAAGATGGAGACTTTACCTTCTTCATGTTTACATGGATAGAGCTGGAAAATGTTCTTCTTAGCAAAGTATCACAAGAATGGAAGAAAAAGTATCCAATGTACACAGCCCTATTATGAAACTAATTTATAGTTCTCAAATGAAAGCTACAACCTAATTCTAGCCCAAGAATACGGGGAGGGGATAGGGGAGGGGAGCAGAGAAGGGTGGGTGGGTGGTGGGAGGGTGACTGGAAAGATCACCTATATGGTCTGTCTAACAAGGGTACAAGTGAACTTTTCTAGAACTAGAGTACAAATGTTTTAACACAATAACTAAGTAAATGACACAAAGTCTATGTTAACCAGTTTGATGAAAATATTTCAAATTGTATATGAAAACACTACACTGTACCCCATGTTTGCATTAATGTACACAGTTATCATTTAATAAAAAAAATAAAAAAATAAAGAAAATGAAAAGCTTAAAAATTAGCTAGTTAGGGAATCTTAAACTGAAGTGTGGTAATGTATTAGTATTTGTGGGAATGTAATTTGAAAAAGTACCATTAACTTGATAATGGCTATGGATTTGCCTTATCTTAAATAAGGATACTTTATTTTGAAATTTCAAGATATATCAAGAGAATGATAATTTGAGTATATAAGAAGACATATGAGGCACGTGTTGTGGTGGGTGCCTGTAATCCCAGCTACTTGGGAGGCTGAGGATTGCCTGAGCCCAAAGTTTGAGACTGCTGTGAGATATGAGGCCACTGACACTCTACCCAGGGTGACAGAGTACGACTCTATCTCAAAAATAAATAAATAAATAAGAGTATGGTTTAAAATTTTGTTAAGAAAAATTGTTCTAGAAAGGTTGAATAGCTCACCCAAGTCTTGCCTTTGAGTAATCTAAGATTAGAATGTAATTTAGAAATTTGGATCTTCCTGGATTCTTGCTCATTCTTCAAATCTAAACAATCACCATGCCCTATGATTTTATCTCCTAATTGTGTCTGGAAATCTCTCTTACTTCAAAATCCTTATTGCCACTTCACTAGCTCAAGGCTCTTAATTATTTTCTGGAATATCTGAATGGTCTTCTATCTCATAAGATCTGTCCTTTACTCTGCTGCCAGAGTGATAGATACCTCTAACCAAGTATCCTTTCTGTGTTATTCTTCAGGGCCTCCTATCACTGAGTTAAATGAACAAGTTTTAGGGTACAGTGGCTCATGTCTGTAATCCTAGCACTCTGGGAGGCCAAGGTGGGTGGATTGCTTGAGCTTACGAGTTAGAGACCAGCTTGAGCTAGAGACCCTGTCTCTACTAAAAAAACAGAAAAACTGAGGCAAGAGGAGCACTTGAGCCCAAACTGAAGGTTGCTGTGAGCTATGACGCCACGGTATTCTACCCAGGGTGACAGCTTGAGACTCTGTCTCAAAAAAAAAAAAAAAAAAAAAAAAGAGAAGAAAAAAAGAACAAGTTTTTTTTATCTCCTGGCATATACAACCTTCCATATCTCCTGGCACATACATACTTCCCCAGGCTCCATTCTTACCACTTCTATCTCGTCCCAACTGCTTATAACCTCCTTCACGAACCACACACTTTTATGCCTCCAAGTCTTCCTCCTGCTGTTCTCCTTCTCTCCAATGCCTCCCTGCTCAAAACACTTTTGCCTGTTAATTCCTGGCCATCTGTCAAGATTCAGCTTAGGTGCTATTTCTTCCAGAAAGCCTCCCCTGCTCACCTACTCCCACCCTTTAATACTGCGTACACTAAGTAATTTCCCTGCCACCAAAGTACCCTATTACTCTACGAGAGCACTGACTATAATGCCTGTAAATGCTTTTCTGGATGTTTATTGGATAGTCTGCAGAGGAGACCATCCCTAGTGTTTGAGACTCAATGTGACACATAATAGCGTACACTACACACTCAAGTCTTTATTAAACAAAGCTAAACAAGATGCTGGTCTCCTGCCCCCCAAATCAGCATTTTCTGTACCATTCCGTATACTTTCTGACATTTATGTTAAGACTCTGGTTAGCCTCTGAGAGGCCCATCATTTCATTTTGCATGGAGTTATTTTCACTAGGAAGGTGACCAGGACATTGTGTTTTAACATTTATAATAATAGTATAATGTAAGTATTATCATTCCCATTTTATAGATAAAGAAATGAGCTTAGGGAGGTTAAGTAAGTTGTTAATGTAAAGCTTTACTGGAACATGGATATGCCCATTTGTTAATGTACTGTTTATGGCTGCTTTCATGTACAACCACAGGGTAGTGTGGTTGTGACAGAGATGGTATTTACTATATGATCCTTTGCAGAAAGTTTGCCATCCCTTGTTCTAGAGCAGGTATCCTCAAACTATGGCCCGTGGGCCACATGCAGCCCTCCTAGGACATTTATCCAGCTCGCTGGGTGTTTTTGCCGCCGCTGCCTGTCCTGCTTAGCAGCTGACTCATCCTGGGGCCTGCAGTCCAGCCTTCCAGTGGTCTGAGGGCTGGTCCCCTGTTTAAAAAGTTTGAGGACTCCTGTTCTAGAGACTCAAGATTATGTAGAACAGAGCTAAGTTGTCCCAGATGAGGTCATCTTAGAATAGAGAGCTGCCAACCAAGCCATCTAGTCAACATCAGCTGATCCTGGCTCCATCAGGACTGCCCAAATGACCCGAGGACTTATGGAAATAGTAAGTTGGGTTTGTTAGTTTTGGATTAAGAACAAACTGATACTAGGACTAGGGACATGTCTCTCAGATGCAAATATTAAGTTACTAAAAAGGATTATTATATCCTATAAAACATATTACTTTTCATAATAGGTTAGAATGTTGAGTATTCTCACTGTAGTTTATGTTTTATAGGTTTAGTTCTCAGAGATAAATACAATAGAGCTCCAACAAATAGTACTTAGTTTTATAGTCCACAGTTCTTGGAAATACTTGAAGAAGTTCTTTCTTCATTTCTTACTCATAAAATTTCCCCAAATGAATACAAATATTAATATCTACATTTACCTCCGAAATTCTTTATAATGAAGTTTTCTTTCTCCTTTTTTCCCAAAGAAATGCATCTGAAGGGTTGTCTTAATTTCAGGTTCTTTTACTGTTGGCTCCTATAAAAAAAAAATCATGAAATTTTAAATAATTATAAATAAGAACAAAAATGGAACTTGTGGAATAGAACTCTTAGGATAGTATCCAGAAATAACTCTTGTAACAGAAAAAGAAGGAAAAACAGAAAAGAGGGAAAAGGCTGTTTTTTTTGGTCTGTTACTTTGTGTAACACTATTCTATAGTCATCTTTGTGCAAGTGGGAAAAAAACAATAAGAGCTAAAATGTATAGGGTAGACTTTTAGCCGTAATAAAATCTTTGTTTAGGCCAAAATTTGAGTGTAGAATAGAGAAATAAACATTATTTCAAAATGTGATCTCTAAGGGAAAATAGAAGATAGGAAGGTGGGGAGAGGAGAAGCCTGAAAAATCTCAGCAAGCTGGAGCCTCAGGGACAATGAAGGGGAAAGCTCCAGTTGTAGCGTTGAGAGGTCAGCTGAAGAAGCTGCAGACCTCCCAACAAAGCCTACAAAGATCGCCAGGTTTAGATTTGCCAGAACTAGTCAGACAACAAAGAAAGCATCAGCCATATTCATCAAACTTGGATCAAGTAAGCCTAAAAAAATTATTCCAATTCTTCCTCCCTAAACTCTTTCAGTAGCAGCAGCTTTTAACAAAGATGAAGATAGTAAGCCAGAAGAAATGGCTCCAGAAGCAAAGATGAGGATGAATAATAGAAAGGGATACACCAACATCATCTGGCCCAAACTCCTTCAGTAAAGGAAAGCCTGGGTTTTCTGAAAACCAGAAGCTATGGGAACAAAATACAAAATCTCATCTTGGAAATGCCCATGACCAATATAATTAAATAATATGTGAGCTATCAGATGTGAAACTGGGGTGTGGGGTAGGTATAAAGTTATAAATGAGTATTTGAAATTAGAGGTAATTAATGTTTTATATACAAATTTCAAGATATTTGCTAATTTTTGTAGTTTTAAGTGATTTGTTTCCAAAGGTTACAGATAACAAGGAAATCAGAAATGGTACTTTTTTAAGAATTGTATTTTTTTAAAAGACATAACTAACAGCACAATGAGATGGAAGCACAAAGTTATTAGCTATTTAAAACTGTAAGCAGTTACTCTCCCAACTTCCTCATCACCTAATCTGGCTCCCAGAAGCAGCCTGACAGAGGGAGGGAGCACAGCACTGGGAGGGAAATGTTACTGAACTACTGAATGAAGGTAAATTTAGATAAATTAAAATACAGCTTTGTTTGTTATGGCCATTTGTTTTGTTTCAAGTCTACATATACTGGGTATTTCACTGCTATCAATAGATATAGACATAGCTCTTTTTAAAATAATAAATACACTAAAAAAAATTTCTTTTTGAGACAAGAGTCTCACTTTGCCACCCTTGGTAGAGTGCCATGGCATCATAGCTTATAGCAACCTCTAACTCTTAGGCTCAAGTGATTCTCTTGCTTCAGCCTCCCAAGTAGGTGAGGCTATAGGCACCACCACAACGCCAGGCTATTTTAAGAGGCAGGGTTTCACTTGGGGTCAGGCAATCCACCAACCTTAGCCTCCCAGAGTGCTAGGATTACAGTCATGAGCCACTGTGTCCAGCCTTTAAATTTTAAAAAATGTGATCACTAGGGAATTTCTAATGAAGCAGCACAGAGAGAATTCAAAGCAGGGAAATCTTTGAGTTCTTGAGAATGTTAGAAATACTTGCAAAACACTTGTTTTTCTTAATTATAAAATCAATAGGTGAGAATTCTATTAAAGGTAATGAATGAGACAGATTCACAGATTCTTCTTTCTTCGATTCTTTTTTTTGAGACAGAGTTTCAAGCTGTCACCCTGGGTAGAGTACTAGGGCATGATAGCTCATAGTAACCTCCAACTTGTGGGCTCAAGCAATCCTCTTGCTTCAGGTTTTTTTCTTTTTTCTGTCTGAGTACAGATGGAGTCTTGTTTTTTTCTCAGGCTGGTCTCAAACTCATGAGCTCAAGCAGTCAACTTGCCTCGGCTTCCCAGAGTGCTAGTATTATAGGCGTGAGCCACTGTGCCTGGCCCTTTCTTTAATTCTTCAATAAACAGTAAAAAGAAAAACAAAACTGCTACCCCAATTAATCAGCAGCAACCAAATGACAAATGTAGGTACAAATTTAAGCCACATACTTTGACAAGAGCAGTCAGAGAAAGAAAAGGTAGATTCAGGTGTAAAATGGTCTCCTAGTCTTACCCCTACCCCTGCTTCTAAGAAACAGAAGGAGAATGTGAGATTATTGCATTAGGAATTCACTAAAACCTTCAATGCAGTGATAAGTAGATGAGCAGGGTGAGAAAACAACCCTGAGACAAGTCATGAAAAATTTCCCAATAAAAGTTCCTCCTTGGAGCCTGGTGGGACTTAAGAAGAATGAGGAAGGGCTTCAAGGGCTTACAACCTTCCAGGGTACCATGTTAAACTGATGAATAATTGGTAGCCTATGGGGTAGAATATACCTTGGAGTAGGGTGTGGTCTAGAACATTTAATAGGAACCTAGGATAACCTCCAGCAAGGACTGCATTTAGTACCGGGAACTCCCTTCTCTCATCACAAAGGAGACCAGCTCCTTGGGTCAAGGAGACCAGCTTTATTCTTTACTTCTGGAATGGGAGGACATTAAAGTCAAGCATGTGGAGAACCAACCAGGTTTACATGACTAACCCCAGTAAAGTCCCTGGACATGAAGGTTTGGGCAGACTCCAGTGGTTAGCACCACTCCATATATATTATCATATGTTGTTGCTGGGAAGGTTAGAGCTGTCCATGACTCCACCAAAGAGGACAATTAGAACCTCTGCTTGTGGGACTTACTGGAACTCTGCCCCTGTGCCTCTTCCTCTTTGCTGATTTTAATCTTTATCCTCTTATGGGAAGAAACAGTCATGAACATCATAACTTTCAGTGAGTTATGTGAGTCCTTTTAGTGAATTGTTAAGCCTCACAGTGGTCTAAGGGGTCCCATTCAATTCTGCAGTTGGTGTCAGAAGTGAGGATGGTCTTGTGCACTGCTCCCCAACTTCACACAATCTTTTTTTTTTCTTTTCTGAGATGGAGCCTCAAGCTATTGCCCTGGGTAGCATTCTGTATGGCATCACAGCTCACAGCAACCTCCAACTCCTAGGCTCAAGCGATTCTCCTGCTTCCACCTCCCAAGTAGCTGGGATGATAGGTGTCCGCCACAATGCCCGGCTATTTTTTAGTTGTAGCCATCATTGTTGTTTGGCGGGCCCGGGCTGGATTCGAACCTGCCAGCTCAGATGTATGTGGCTGGCGCCTTAGCAGCTTGAGCCACAGGCACCAAGCCTTCACACAATCTTAAAGAGAGGCATGATGAGGTGAGGTGTAGTGGCTCACACCTGTAATCCTAGCATTTTGGAAGGCCGAGGCAGGTGACTGCATGAGCCCAGGAGTTTGAGAGCAGTCTGAGTAAGAGCAAGACTCAACTCCACTAAAAATAGAAAAACTAACTGGGCCCTGTAGTCCCAGATACTCAGGAGGGTAAGGCAAAGGTTTACTTGAGGCTTGGAGTTTGAGGTTGCTATAAGGTAGGCTGAAACTACCACAGTCTACCTAGGGTGACAGAGGGGATTCTGTCTCATTAAAAAAAAAAAAAAAAAAAAGAGGGGGGCATGATGCTTTCATTGTAGAGGAGGATACAAACAATTAAGCAATTATATTGATATTAATGTATGACAAGGTGTTATGATTAGGGACTTTCAGGGTACAATGGCAAACACAGGATACGTGCATCTAGAAAAAAGAAAGCATCATTTAAGGACTAAGATGTGAGACAAAGAAGTTCAATATAGAATTACTCAAAGAGGGCGGTGCCTGTGGCTCAAAGGAGTAGGGCACCAGCTCCCCCGGAGGTGGTGGGTTCAAACCTGGCCCCAGCCAAAAACTGGAAAAAAAAAAGAAAAAGAATTCCTCAAAGATAGTCAAATGTAAAAAAGAGCTGTGATTATAATAATGCACAAATTTTGAAGCAAACATGATGTTCTAAAACAGCAGTTCTCAACCTGTGAGTCGAGACCCACAGGAACTGCATTAAAGGGCCGTGGCATTAGGGAGGTTGAGAACCACTGCTCTAAAAGATGAAATGATTTGGAAGTTTAAGAAAACCTTATGAAAAACAAAATGTAGAATAAAAATTAATTAAAAGGCTCTGCGCCTGTGGCTCAATCAGCTAGGGCACCAGCCACATACACCTGAGCTGGTGGGTTTGAATCCAGCCTGGGCCTGCCAAGCAACAATGACGGCTGCAACCAAAAAATAGCCGGGTGTTGTGGCAGGCGCCTGTGGTCCTAGCTACTTTGGAGAAGGAGGCGGGAGGCGGGAGGTGGGGGGGGGGGCTTGAGGCTCTGTCTCAAAAAAAAAAAAATTAATTAAAAGATTGACAATGGACAATTTATTGACATGCACTATTAATGGGAATTAAAATTGACTGATAGTCTATGGAAGGTATTTGTCAATATTTATCAGTTTGCCAAGGACCTTAAAATATTTGTACCTTTTGTCCCAGCAACTGAATTTCTGGATATTCACAGATATATTTGTGTATGTATAAAATGATACAATTATAGGATTATTATTTGTAACATCAAAAGATAAATAGGCATGGCCCCTGCAGCACAGTGGTTAGGGCGCCGACCACATACACAGGGGCTGGTGGGTTCGAACCCAGCCTGGGCCTGCTAAATAACAATGACAACTACAACAAAAAAATAGCTGGTGTTGTGGCCGGCACTCATAGTCCCAGCCACCCGGGAGGCTGAGGCAAGAGAATTGCTTAAGTCTGAGAGTTTGAGGTTGCTATGAGCTATGACACTATAGCACTCTACTGAGGGCTACAAAGTGGGACTGTTTCAAAAAAAAAAAAAGATAAATAAATTTTCACATGGTGAATGGCAACATAAACAGCTACATCCATACAACAAAGTACCATGAAGCCATTAAAAAAGAATGAGATATTCAAGTATATTTAGTAAAAAAGAAAAGTATGGAATAATGTACAGTAGGCTACTGTATATATAAAAATGGAAAAAAGAATACATAGATGTATCTATTTACTTATTTACACATATGCTTATAGATGCATAAAATACTCTGGAAGAATACACAGGAAACTGTTAATATTCCCATGCAAAGGAACTGTGTAACTGGGAAGAAAATTCAGTTCTACTTACATTCTTTTTCTTTTTCTTTTTTTTTTTAAATTAAATCATAGCTGTGTACATTAATGCAATCATGGGGTACAATGTGCTAGTTTTACACACAATCTGAAATGCTTTCATCAAACTGGTCAACATAGCCTTCATCTACTTACATTCCTGTGGGCACTGTTTGAAGTTAGGAACATGTGAACACAGCCATCTATTTAAAATAGTCATGCATCACTTAATGATGGGGATGTGTTCTAAGATATGTGCCATTAGTTGATTTCATCATGGGGTGAACATCATAAAGTGTTCTCACACAAACCTACACTCTAAGGTACAGCCCCTTGTTCTAACCATTGTACATGTAGTCTGTTGTTGATAGAAAAATTGTTAATGAGGGACATGAGTGTTTTAAAAAAGTTACTGATAAATCTATTGACAACTATCTGGGAATATGAGAACAAACAGAATAGCCCAACTATTATATATATCAACTGTTTGGAAATATTTAGTTTATTTGCACATACCTGATATTCTGTTTCATTGGTTTTCACTGTCATTAAGTCATCTTGTTTACTTATGATTTTCTGCAACTAAAAAGATTGCAAATATGAGTTTACTTTTGTGCCTATTCAAGTTTTCAAAAAACCCTAAGAAAAGATGCTAAATTATAAAATATATACCAGTTATTTGTCAAATATTAAATTCTTTCTGCATCATAACTCCTGATATTAAATTTGTTCTTAGCCCATGTAAAATCAAAGAGAAAATAGATAATGAAATATTAACATTATTATACTTTTCTACTTAGAAAGTTGGCTTACTTAATAGATATGTTCTAAAGGCAGCAGTGTATAAAAACATGATTATTCTGTTCTTTCAAGAGAATTTTTATTTGTATATATATATATATATTTTTTTTTTTTGAGACGGAGCCTCAATCTATCCCCCTGGGTAGAGGGCTGTGGCATCACAGCTCACAGCAACCTCCAACTCCTGGGCTTAAGCGAGTCTCCTGCCTCTGCCTCCCAAGTAGCTGGGACCACAGGTGCCCGCCACAACGCCCGGCCATTTTTTGGTTGCAGCCATCGTTGTTTGGTGGGCCCAGGCTGGGGATTCGAACCCGCCACCTTAGGTGTACGTGGCTGGCGCCTTAGCTGATTGAATCACAGGCGCCGAGCCTATTTGTATATTTTTTATATCACTGAAGATTTATGGCCACATTTTAAAGGATATAGGTCTTTAAAAGTTACATATTATATACATTTTCTTTCTTTCCCTTTATGCATTTATAAAACATTAAAATAATTTAAATACTTCCATTTCTACTAATTAAAACATTGTAAATAGTACCTCAAAATTGAGTACATTAAAAAAAAACCTACCTACCTTTCAGAGTTATTTGTATCAATCCTCACATGGAAAGCAAATTAAAAAAAAATAAGAATTTCAAAAGAATCAAATGCACACTAAATCCTAATCTATAGATTCAACTCAATTAGGAGACAAATCTCTGCCTACTTTTTTTCTGGGCCATTTCTTTACACTAGAATGTGGAAATCTTAGCCACACAATTTTGACAGTTTCTTCCTTTCTTTGTTTTCTTTTCTTTTTGAGGCAGTGTGTTATTATGTCACCCTCGGTAGAGTGCTGTGGTATCTCAGTGCATAGCAACCTCAAATTCTTGGGCTTAAGTGATTCTCTTGCCTCAGCCTCCCAAGGAGCTGGGACCACAGGCACGGGCCACAATGCCTGGCCTTTTTTTTTTTTTTGTTATGGTTGTCATTGTTGTTTAGCTGGTCTGGGCCAGGTTCGAACTCACCAGCCCTGATACATGTGGCCAGTGCCCTACCCTCTGAGCTATAGGCACCACCTATTTTGACAGTTTCTCTGTGTCTCTTCCCACTTAATACTTTCTTCTTGCATCCCCATGAATGCAGTTCTAATTTCCCCCTCCCCACCTAAATCAGTTTCATCTAGTTCAGAAATTCAAATAAATGGAATTAAGTACTATGTTTTCTTTTGCATTGTTCATTCACTCAGAATAATGGTCCTGAGATTTACCCATGTTTGCATATCAGTAGTTTGTTCCTGTTTATAGCTGAGTTTTATTTCACTTTATGAATATACCAGTATTTATCCATTCACTTTTTTTTTGAGACAGACTGCTGCCCTTGGTAGAGTGCTGTGGGGTCACAGCTCAAAGCAACCTCCAACTCTTGGGCTTAAGTGATTCTCTTGCCTCAGCCTCTCAAGTAGTTGGGACTTATAGGCACCCACCACAACACTGGCTTTTTTTTTGCAGTTGTTTAGCTGGCCCGGCTGGGTTCGAACCCACCTCCCTCAGTGTATGTAGCTGGCGCTGTAACCACTGTGCTACGGGCACCGAGCCTATCCATTCACCTGTTGATAGATGTTTGCATGTCTTCAGTTTTTGGATACTGTGATTCAAGATGTCACCAACATTCTTATCTCATTTTTGTGGACATGGGTTTTACTTTCTCTTGGGTAAATATTTGTGAGTAAGAGGTAGGTAGGTCTGTTTTACTTTATGAGAAACTGTCAAACTTTTTACCAAAGTGAATTCTGGTCCCTCATATTCTCACCAACGTTTAGTGTGCTCAGACATTCTGCTGGGAAAGTGTAGCAGCAGGCATTTCCCTGATGACTCCTCTGGAGCACCTTCTTCAAGCGCCTATCACCTGTTTGTGTAATTTCTCTTGTGAAGTGCCTACTGTAGTCTTCTGCCCAATAACAATTTCTTTTCCCTTTTTTGGGGGGCGGGGTGTCTCATTCTATGGCCCAGGCTAGAGTGCAGTGGCATCATTATAGCTCACTTTAATCTCAAACTTGCTGGCGTAAGGGCCTCAGGTTCCTGAGTAGTTGGGACTACAGGTGTGCCACTATGCGAGGCTAGTTTTTCTATTTTTTTGTAGCTCTTACTCAGGCTGGTCTTAAACTCCTGGCCTCAAGAAATCCCCTTACTATGTTGGCCTCCCAGAGTGATGGATTACAGAAGTAAGCCACTGTGCCTGGCTTAAAAAAATTTTTTTTTAAAAACAATTATTAAGTTATGTGAGTTCTTTATATATTCTGAACACAAGATCTTTGTCAGAAATCTGTTTGGGCTTGGCACCTGTGGCTCAAGTGGCTAAGGTGCCAGCCACATACACCTAAGGTGGTGGGTTCGAATCCAGCCCGGGCCCACCAAACAACAATGATGGCTGCAACCAAAAAAAAAAAAAATACCCAGGCATTGTGGCAGGTGCCTGTAGTCCCAGCTACTTGGGAAGTGGTGGCAGGAGACTTGCTTGAGCCCAGGAGTTAGAGGTTGCTATGAGCTGTGATGTCATAGCACTCTACCCAGGGAGAGAGCTTGAGGCTCTGTCTCAAAAAAAAAAAAAAAAAAGAAATCTGTTTGGAAAATCTTTTTGCCCATCTATAGCTTGCTTGTTCATTTTTTTAATGGTACCTTTGAATAAGCAGAACTTTTTAATATGGAAGGCTAACCTATCATTTTTTTCTTTTATGGTTTTTTATTCATTGTCCTAAGAAATTCTACCTATTCTAGATCCTAAAGATATTTTATTTCCTTTCTCTTTTTTGTACAAGAAGCTTAATGGTTTTAGCTTTTTTTTAATAGACAGAGTCTTTATTTTGTTGCCTTTGGTAGAGGGTGGTAGCATCATAGCTCACAGCAACCTCCAGCTCCTGGGCTTAGGTGATTCTCTTGCCTCAGCCTCCTGAGTAGCTGCAGCTATAGGCACCTACCACAACGCCTGGCTATTTTTTTTGTTGCAGTTTGGCCAGGGTGGGGTTCAAACTCGCCACTCTCAGTATATGGGGCCGGTGCCCTACTCACTGAGCTATAGGTGCCACCTGGTTTTAGTTTTTATGTTTAAATTTATAATGTATCTCAAATGCATTTTTATATATGGTGTGAAACAAGGGTTATTTATAACGAATTTTTCTTCCTATGTATATCCAGTTGCTCCAGCATTGTTGAAAATATTTTTCTTTCCTCACTAACTGATGTGGTATCAATACTGAAAATTAAGTGATGAAGTAGTGTGGATTCTTCATTATATTCTACTTATCTACTTGTCTAGTCATAGGTCAATATCACAATGCCATCACTACTATAGTTTTGTAGTCTTTTTTCCTTTTGTATTTAATAATCATTTAAAAAATTATTATTTTTAAAAATTTCAAAAGATTGATGGGGTATAAGTGTGGTTAAGTCTTGAAGTCAGGTAGTGTTAGCTATCCAGTTTTAGTCTTTTTTCTCTAGATTGATTTGGGTGTCTTAAATCCCCTGCTTTTACGTGTCCATTTTAAAATCAGCTTGTCAATTTCTATTAAAAAAGCCTGTTGGTGGGCTGGGAGCGTGGCTCATGCCAGTAATCCTAGCACTCTAGCCACTTGATTTTTTTTTTTTTGAGACGGAGTCTCAAGCTATCCCCCTGGGTAGAGTGCCATGGCATCACAGCTCATAGCAACCTCCAACTCCTGGGCTCAAGCGAGTCTCCTGCCTCCGCCTCCCAAGTAGCTGGGACCACAGGCGCCCCCCACAACGCCCGGCCATTTTTTTGGTTGCAGCCATCATTGTTGTTTGGCGGACCCGGACT
>CAUYQV010018640.1:0-18513 GCA_963574575.1 Galagoides demidoff
ATGGAGCTGGAGAATGTTCTTCTGAGCAAAGTATCATAAGAATGGAGGAAAAAGTATCCAATGTACACACCCCTATTATGAAACTAATTTATACCTTTTATATGAAAGCTATAACCAAACAGCCTAAGAATTTGGGGAGGGGGGAGGGAGAAGGGAGGGGGATTGGAGGAACCATTTTTGAGGTCTATCTTACAGGGGTACAAGTGAAACTCTCCAAGAGTAGAATCAGAACATTTTAAAACAATAACTGAGAAAATGACATGAAGTCTGTGTTGATCAGTTTGATGGAAGTATTTCGGATTGCATGTGAAAACCCCACACTGTACCCCAGAAGTGCATTAATGTACATAGTTACCATTCAATAAAAAAAAAAAAAAGAACAAAAAAAAAATCAGCACGGGGACTTATGCAACAACCTCTGGTTCTTCCTTTTTGCCGAAGGAAATTGCTGGAAAGTTAATCGGGGAGCCTCTGAGCCACTGAGAAGCAGCAGAATAATGTAGGACAACTCGTGGAGCCCAGCAGGGCCTTGGCTGGGAGGAGGGGGCAGGATCGGGCACATGGGAGCCTTGTCCCGGCTTGAGCGCTGAAGGTGTGTCCCTCTCCTAAGGGTCAACTCCTCTACCCAGTTTTTCTCCCACCATTGTCGCCTTCTTTGAGAGATATTAATAACAAGTGCCACATGGCATCTGTGCAGCACCAGGTAATTTTTCATTTTTTCATTTCATCTGACCTACTCTGGGGAAGGCAGATGACTTAATCCCCAATTTACAGAAGAGGTGTACGGGTGAATGGGTAAAGTGAGGGGTGGGGTTAAGCATCCAGCCTTCACCTCCAGGCAGAAGGTTCCTGCAGGCCCAGCAGTACGATTCACTGTGTGTCCAATCCCTTTCTAAGCCTCTATTTCTGTATAATAAAAAGTGAGGGTGACAATATTTACCTGGAAGGATTATTAGGAGGATTAAATGAGAGTGTATAGTTCCTGGCTTAGAGAAAATGCTAACGATGGTAACTATCTCCTAGGAAGCTTACGGAAAAGCTAAGCTGAGAGCTGAGAGCTGGGCTGTGCTCCTTTTATTAAATCATGTAAGTCAGTTAACACAGATTTTCAAATTTTAAAAAAATAATAAAACCGCACAACTCTCTACATGACAAGATAAAACCCAGTTTATTCTGAGAATTTGAAAATGACATAAGACCATTTTTCTCCTTTATAGTTTTTTACTGTTTTTTTTTTTTGTCTCAAAAATAGATTTTTCCTTTCTTTTTTAGAAGGCCCAGTTGTTACATATATTGCCCCAAGGAGCATTTTAGATTAAGTTTTTTTTTTTAAGTTATTAACTAGGAAACCGATAAATGGTATTGACTTTGTATTGTTAATTTAAATTTGTAAAATGTGCCATGTATTTTAAAATTAATTTTTAACTTGATGTCAATATATAATATGAAGAGTGGAAAGAAATGTTTAAAAAGAAATGTATCAACGGATTTTTAACATCTCTTGTGACAATAAGCTCTTTGGAGCAGAGATTGACATTTTGTTTTGCACTGATTTTGACCCTTTTAAAATAAAATTTATCAATCAGTCCTTCCAAGCCACAGGTTAAAACATTCACATAAATATCAAAATAATAAGAAAATCACAGGGAGATATCAAAGGCAGTTTTTATAGTACATCCAATAAAAATTGTCAACACAATTCTGAAACATTTTCTTTTAACTTAAAAACATACTTGTGCATTCATTTGCCAATCTTTTGATACAGAAATGCAGACATATAACTTTCGGTGGGGAGTTCATTGACATTACATCTTGTCTCTCTTATATGAATCCCACGGAAAATGCATTATCTGTCAGTTCTAATTCATTTTTTTTTTCAAATTTCTTCTTTCATTTTTATATATTTCCCTAGTCACTTACCTAATTCTCTTCTTTCTTTCCTTCCTTCCTTCCTCCTCCCAGTATAATGAAAGCTTAAAGAGGCAGGTAGAATAATACAGATTCAGAAATTAGCTACGAATCCTTTATAAATCTTTATAAATTCATTCTAATTTTTAGTTATCTCTCTAACACCTAATCAGCAAAATTATTAATATTTTAGCAACTCACGTTAATCAATGCTTGGCAAATCAGCAAATTTTGTTTTCGTAGCTTGTCAGTTTACAAATAATTCAAAGTTAGGTGTTGCCCTGATAAGTACAAGTGACTTCAACAAGTCTAGGGACTAATACGATTTGGGGAAGTATCCTAACCCAACCAGTTAGAAAGGGGAGCCTTGGCCAGCAACAGCTGGTAACCCTGGGCCTCCGTCAATACATTTTCGGAAGGAACACAACTGGAAACATTCTTACCAATTGTTTAAAGGCCAAATAAGAAGGCATTTACTGTAATTACTTTCAAAATATTTATGCATTTTATTAAATTGACTTTAATATAATAAAATGTTCTTTACAGCCTGAGTCTGAATAAATCTAACAGACACAATTCAAATATCTGGGCCAACCACTCTACAACTCCCTCCCCAAGTAGTAAGGCAAGGAGCTAGGTGTGGAATAGGATAGCTGACAACCTCATGGATGCAGGAGCAGGATGACCCACAAAGAAGAATTTAGACATTGCTTTACACATTGGGAAGATTGAGTGTGTTGGTCTTAGTTTTAGTAATTTTAGTATTCAGGTTAGATAACAAGATCAATGTCACTTTTTGAGGTTTATAGGAAATGCAGGTTCTAACTAGATAATTGCTTTTTTTCTTCTTCTTCTTCCATTTTTTTTTACAGTGCATTCTCTCTTCATCTTTCTCAATAGCTGCTGCTTCTTTGTCTCTTTTGCTGAATTATCTCCCTCCTTCTGACCTATAACTCCATAACTTGCTGTATCATACATCTCAGTTCATGCTTTTTTTTCTATAGTTAATCTCTGGGTGAGTTCATTAGATTCCATGGCTTGAAGCCACTTCTAACTCCCAAATTTAAACCTCCAGCCCTTCTCATTTCCCTGAAATCTAGGACACTCCATTGAGGTATCTAGTGAGAATAATAAACTTAAGTCCCTGCTGCCATTTGAATGTGCCTCCTCCAAAATCCAGGTGCCACCAAAATGATGCTATTAGGGGTGAGACCTTAATCATAACACGATTGGGTGTTGAGAGCTCCTCCCTTTCCATGGGATTGATGCCCTTAGGCAAGAGGCTTCCTGCCGCCCTTGTCTGCCTCTCACCCTTCTGCCTTCTGCTGTGTGAGGACACAGCAAGGCCCGATCCTGGTGCCCTGATCTTGGACTCCCAGCCTCCAGAACGGTGAGAAATAAATTCCTATTCTCTATAAATTATTCCATCTTAGGCATTTTGTTACAGCAAGACAAAACAGACTAAGATAGCTTCCGAAGGTGAGTTTATGACTCTCCCTGCCCTTCAAAACCAGCTCCTCTCTGCCTTTCCCTGCCCACCCCTCGCTGCCTCCTGTCTCACTAAGTAAGGCCCAGCCTTCTGCCAACAGCTCCACCCGAAACCCCTGCAGCCATTCTTTATTTCACTCACCCTTCACCTAACCCACTCATATTTCCCAACCGCTCTTCCTTAAAATGAACCTAGTAACTCACCATATCTCATTCATTCTGCAACCACTTTCCTATCCGAGCTGTAGCCATTCCATTCCAGGTCTGTACCATGGTGGTCACCTGTTAATCATTCTGTCTGCTTGTGCTCTTTCCATTCTCCAGGTTGTAACAGATAATACTTTCAAAACCAAATCCCATCTAGTCAGTTTTTTGTTCAGAGTCATAAGTGGCTTCTCACGTTCTATTAAAATAGTGTCTAAATATAATGATATATGGATATGTGTATTTATGTCACAATAATATCCAACATCCTAAAATGTAAGGCCCCATGAGATTACCTTCGAGGTCCCATTGTGTCAGACATTAACTCCTCCTGCTTATCACGGCAGCTTCTGCTTATTATGTTAGGACTCTCTAGTGTCTCTGGCTGTGAGTTGCTCACGCCAGCCCTGCTCCACCTATGCCCTTACCTTGCTGTCCTCTGCCTGGAGCGTTCTATCCTGGATACCCACGGTCTCTGATCAACTACCTTCACCTCAGTGCAATGACTTGACCACTCTGTCCAACAAAACGACTTCTCTGAAAATCTTCCATGCCTTTGTCTTCTTTACTTTTCCTCATGACGTCAATGCCATACAATTTATTGTATTACCATGTGATTATTTATCTACTGTCAATATATTGAACAAGCTACATAAAAACAGTATTTTGTGTGTTTCAACCATTGCTAGATCCCAGAGTCTGACACAACGACTGTCACGTAGTGGACTACTAATAAATGCAGATTCTGAATGAATGGATTCAGAGATGAGGGAAGGGCGTGAGGATCTGTGTAGTGCCTGGTTTAGACTGCAGTGTGGAAAATGGACAAAGTCACCTTCATTTCCTACGGTCATCCTCTCACATACAGATCAACATGACTCTGATGCTAACCAAGTAGGCGGAGGAGTCCAGAATAAAGAGCCAAAAAGACATTTCTGATGGACACTGAGTGCCCAGTCTGAGCCAGGCCCTGGGCTGAGTATTAGACACATGAAGATTATGCAGAAATGCTCCTTGAGGCCCAAGGGTTTGCAGTTTAAGAGAATGTACACAGAATCACAGTTCCCTGTGGTAAGTAAAATAATTGAGAAGTGGGCACCATAATTGCTTTCAGGAACCCAAAGTCGGAAGGGTTCCCACTGTACAAAACACAGCTGAGTTGGAGAAAGCTTTACAGAGGATTCTTCTGCCAAATTTGTCTTTTGGCCAAAACTCATATGGACTTTAACATCTTACAAATCGACTTGGTGAAGAAATAATAATTTGTTCTGAGAGATCATCATTTAGTCTATTGAAAGCCTTCTTCTAATTAGTAGTCCTTCCCCTTGACATATCAGGGACAAGTAAATTTCTTCTCGATCTATCCCAAGGAAATTGAGAGAAAGAACAATGCAGTTATTCAGGCGGAATCCATGTCAGAAATCTGACATCGTCGGAGAAGACATTTTTAAAACTCTGTTCACAGAAAACTCATTAGGCGATTCTGAACACTTCACCAACTTGGGGCTTGTATATGCTTCATTAAGTTCAATTAAACAGATGATATGCATTGAAGCAGATTTTAAGGGAAAAAAATGAAGAATGAAAATATTTTAGTGGTGCCACTTTTTTTAATATTTAAGAAACTTTTCTTAGAAGTCGTAGGTAAGAAACAACCTTACTTCCAAGTAGCTTAAAACATCACACCATAGATTTTTCCCTACAGTTTCATTGAGTCAGCTTAATTGTGTGGTCCATGCATTTGATATAAAACTGCAAACTGATGGGTGGAGACAGTTTATATGGAGCTAGTTAGGATCGCAGTATAAAACATGCATCTCAAAATGGTTTCCTCCATTTTAGCCCCAAAACCTCCGTGCACATATACACACATACACACCCACGCACGCACAAGCATCTCACGTGGTTGATAGAAACATGTTTTCAACAGATTTAAACTTATATAGAGTAGTGTATGGTGACAGAAAGTTCTCAGAATGATTTAAATTAGAGTTTGCCTGTTCTTACCTGATACCTAAAATATTGGCACATAAAACCAAAATATCTTCTTCTAGCACTAATTTTGTTTTTATTTATTTATTTACTTACTTACTTATTTTTGGCAGTGGCTGGGTTTGAATCCGCCACTTCCAGCATATGGGGCTGGTGCCCTACTCCTTTGAGCCACAGGTGCCGCCCACTAGCATTAATTTTTAATCAATGTATAGAAGATAAGCGTGACAATTCCCTCCACCTCCACTGGGAACAGAACACTAAGAGCAGGTTTTGATGCAGCTCTGGGCCTCTAGAGAAAGGGCTAAAGTCAGGTTAGCAAAATGAAAGGAGTGAAAAAAGGGGCAGGGGGGAACTGATCTTTCCACTTTACACACCAGCTTGGGAAGGCATTGAGTCCAGAAATTCATTATTTTAAAAAGTTGCCCTAAAGAAATGTCTGGCTTACTCATAGCCAATATTTTAATGCAAATAATACATATAATTTATGATCATTAAGAATATTAAAATGTTCTGGCAGAAGATTCCAACAACTAATCAGCTAGATGATATCCCCCAGAGTCAGGAAATGCTTTGGTTGATTAAACTTGGGGGAAAAAATAGGAGGAGGAAAAGCATTGTCTACGATTTTTTTTTCTTTCCTTCTCTTTTTTGCATTTTTTGGCCCAGGCTAGGTTTGAACCCACCACCTCAGGCATATGGAGCTGGTGCCCTACTCCTTCTCCTTTGAGCCACAGGCACTGCCCCATTGCCTACGATTTTGAGAAGGGTCATTGGCTAATATTGCACTGACTAATAGTATGTTGATTATTTCATGAGCTGCTATTTCCCCCTTACCATGCTGAAGATTCCCAGTTCTGTTCTGATGGCTATTCTCTTGAGTCATGAGACCAGAATTCTTTTTTACTTAATTATATTGAGGTATATTTGGTGATCAAAGTTGTATGTGTTTAATATGTATAATTTGATTCTTTCATAAATACATTCATTGTGAAATGATCACAATGATCATGTTAATTAACATGTCATACATTCCCTTAGATAGGATTTTTTTTTTTGGCGAGAACTCTCAGAACCTGTCCTCTTAGCAAACTTCAAGTATACAGTGAAGTTCTGTTGACCATAGTCACATCACTGTACCCTAGATGTATAGAGGCCTCATCCTTCCTCCATAGATTGGTCTATGCCTGAGTAACAACCCAGCTTCAGCTAACAAAACATGTGCTGGTGGCTTCTGGAAAAGGCTCCTTCACATTTAGGTAGAGACACCAAAGAAGGAATGATTCTGTATCTCCCACTGGACACCAGGGTCTTAAACAGAAGGAGGACTCTTAACCACCTTTTTGTAGTTAAAAAGAGGCTCAGTCTGAGGAGAGTCTAACGCAGGAAGAACAGGAACAGAAAGATAGAAGATGTCAGTTGCACCAACTGACATCACTGATTTACAAAATTCACGGCATCTGAAACAACTCTATCTCTGAGCTTTTCCTCTTATCTTTTTCTTTCAGTAAGACTGTTCCTTTTATTATTAAAGCCATTTCCATTACTCGTAGTCAAACCCATGATACACGTACTCACTTCAGAATCAAAATGAAGAATCAGGCTCAGCAATAATTTTTAAGATGAATTATTAAATTATAAAATGTACAAACCCCAATGTATTCACTACACTACAAACTGAGATTTCTTTATTCCTAATTCTCACACCCAGATAAGAAAATACATGGCAAACATGTTGCAGCTGCTGGATGACTCAGCCTGGCACGTTTCCTGTCTGGAATTATGTGCTTCTCTGGGAACCTCTCATCAAACATTCACCCCAGGAGCGTGAGTGTATGCATTCAGCAGTCATCTGTCAAACACTTGTTATTCAAAGTATGGACTGTAGGAAGTATAACAGAAGTCTAACTCATGGCCTCTGCCCTCACCACACTGACCATCAAGTTAAAAAACGAAGGCATGAAAAAATTAAAAAATAAATGGAGAGGAAAGGATGGCACAGATAGCCAAACAAATGATATAAAAAATGAATTCCACAAGCTGAGAAGAGAAAAAAATCAGCATAACTTGGAATACTCAGTAGACTTACTGGAGTTTATCTTGGGCCTGTTACACAAGTGGAATCTGGAGATCCATCCTTTGATTCTGTAGGATACTGTGTTGGACTGAGCAATGGATAAAGACCGTGAAATGGAAGGACATCACAAGGGAAGCGATTCAGAGAGAAGTGGAACACGTGAGTTTGGGCTGACAGTGGAGGCCCGTGAACACTGGGCTGAGAAATCTGAACTTGATCCTGTAGCTGAGAAAAATAATTGGAGGGCTGGAACGGAAAAGTAAAACGGTGAAAGCAATCTTGAAAGGGAAGTGGGTATTTGTAAACAAGTGGGTATTTGTAAACTAGATTGGAAGGGAAGGATGAGAATGAGGGAACAGCTCAGTGCAGTGCTATTGTCAGGAGGAAAAGCGGTATTTACATCCCATCATTAAGCTAGGCTGGCACTAAGTGGAACTAAATTGACCAGAGTAAGACTGACAATTCAGTAAGAGAAGAAACCCCAGGGCGAGCATCGGTTTCACCCTTGGGGAAATCATTATTGTGATCGAGGCTCAAGTTCAATGTGGGGATTTCCAGCTGGTATCAAGGGGAAAATGAAGATCAATGACATATGGTCCCTGAGTGCATTGTTTTATTTTATTGTCTGTATCTGAGGAAAACATGATGTTTTGACATATTCATACACAGTAATATGGCTATTATAGTCAAGCCATTACCATATTCATCATATCACATAATTATCCTTTTTGTGTGTGGCAAAAACACCTACGATCTGCTCTTTTACCAAAAATCATTAAGTTCAATACCATCTTATTAGCTCCAGTCCTCGTGTTAGACATCGGATCTCCAGAGTTATTCTTCCTATGACCTAGGACTTTGTATTTCTTGAACTGCAATTCTCCATTTCCTCTGCGCCCCTCCCCCAGACCTCTAGTTACCATTGATTTATTCACAATCTGTATATTAAACTTTTATTTTTTAGATTCCACACACAGATGAGATACTGTCGTATTCTTCTCCTGAGTCTGGCTTATTTCACCTAGAGTAACGCCCTCCCTGTGGATTGGATGCCATTCGTGGGTGAATAGCAGGTTCTTGTCCTTTTTTAAGGCTGAATAATATTCTATCATAAACATCACAGTTTATTCATCGTCAACTCACACTTTATTTGTTCTCTATTTCAGCTGTTAATAATGGTGCCACAATAAACACAGAACTCTGGCTGTCTTTCCACAGCAGTGATTTCATTTCCTTTATATACCCAGAAGAGGAACTGCTGAGTCATGTGCTCATTCTATTTTTAATTTTCTTAGGAACATACTTGCTATTTTCCATAACGACTGCACTAATTTGTATTTCCAAGGCTGGAGGACAAAGGTTTTCTTTTCCTCACTCTCAGAAGTATTGCTTGGTTCGTTGAGCACAGCCATCCTACCAGGGAGAGGCAACATTTCATAAAGGTTCCGTTTTGCATTTTCTTCATGATGAGCACCTGTTCACTTACCTGGTAGCTGCGTCTTCTTAGAACAAATGTCTAATCAGGTCATTTGCCCATTTTTTAACTTGTTTTTGTTTTTTTTACTTTTCTGCTATATAGTTTTGTAAGCTCTTTACATAATTTGGATATTTAGTCAGATCTATCGCTTTCAAACATTTTATCCCAATCTGTATTGTTTCTTTTGCATTGCAGAAGCTTTTTCCTTGGATATAGTCCCATTTGTTTCTTTTTATATTTCCAACCTGAGCTACTGTGCGATATCAAAAAAAATCATTGTCCGGACCAATGTTGTATGGTTTTGTCAAATACATGTTTTTCTGGGAGTTATATTGTTTCAGGTATTACATTGAAGTCTTTTATCTAGATTAGCTGACTTTGGCTATTAATTCGCAGTTATAAGATCTGCCTCAAGACATCAAGAGAAACACTTTGTTGTTCAGTACACCACAGAAATAACCCTCATTAACCAAGCTGAAAATTAAAAAAGAAAGATATCACTTCCTCTAACAGGATTTTTATTACTAATTACAGGACTTAATTATGAGATTCATTTATTCAGCTTTTGATTTTGCAGCCTTTAATTATGAAATTCATTTATTCAGGTAAGCACTTCTTTATTCATTTATGCTTATATTCAACAAATATTTATCGAGTCCCTTTTTGTTAGCTGTTGGGTATTTATTTCTAAAAATACTTAAAATACAAGCTTTTATAATATTTCTTGAGTGCCTCTCTTCCTCTTTGGAGTTCATAGTTTAGTTGAAGAAAGATTCCATGAGTAACTATAACCTACTACAATTTCTGGTAAGATTTATGACATGATTAATAAAGGCTACGTTGGGCTCACACAGGAGGGGAAATTAACCTCCCGTGGAAGTCTTCTGATCAAAGAAGATGTCTCTGTTTTACTTCCATCACTTAAAATATGTGCCATATTGAGCAAATTAAACTGGCCTTCATGGGCATCACGGTTTTCATCTGTGTAATGGGGCTGTTGTAAAGAGCAAATTTTATATGGGTGTGTGCAGTGACTACAAACCAATAAAAAAACCACTCATGAAAGTGAGCAATTATTATCATCTTCATCATCCTCATGCTGAGACCTAGAAAATAATTAAAGTCACCTAACAAAGGACATTATGACCTACAGAGGAAAAAGAGGGTCGAACTCATGGGTGGGAATGGGAGGAATTAAAAGCAGAGCCTGTGGGGACAGGACCGCTGTTTCTGAGTTATCTGCTGATGATTCATTTCTGCTGAGCGGCATTTTCTCGCGGTTGGCAAGGCTTGTGGCTGTCACCTTCCTGATCTATGTGCTTCCCGCTCCCTCGGAAGCAACCTCTGTGTCTAATGAAGCTGTGGCAACCCAAAGCACGTTTCCTCACGTTCCCTGAAGGGTGACAAAATGAATCCAGGTCAAGGTGGAGACAAACTCCCATTGGGTAGGAACTTCAAACTCCAGAGTCATTTTGTGCCTCCCCACACTATCCTCAACTCAAACAGCAGACAGCCTCAAATTACATGCCGGGATTTGTCTATCTGCACTGTTTTTATTCTAAGGAAGAATCAATTATTTCTCATTAGTTGTTCAAAGAAAGCTAAGACCTTCCCCTCTCTCACAATTTGCTGTAAAAGTAGATGATAATCAAGGGCTGTTGTTCCCCACAACCTTGGCTAAAGCATCATGTTTCCTGAAGTTAAAATAGTTTATACATCTTTTATACCTATCTACCTTTCCAGCTTATAACGTTAATATCTTCTGGGGAACTGATTTCTACAAGGATACTCTCCATTATAGAAAGTAATGATTTCCATTTCATTATACTATTTATTTATTATTAAATCATAGATGTGTACATTAAAGCAATCACAGGGTACTATGTGCTGGTTTTACATACAATTTGAAATGCTTTCATCAAACAGGTCAACATAGCCTTCATGGCATTTTCTTAGTTGTTGTGTTAAGACATTTATATTCTACACCTAGTAAATTTCACTTGTACCCCTGTAAGATTACACTAAATCAAGTTGTATGTACAATTTGTAGCTTTACAGTAGCTCGTAAAGAAGGGAGAAGGACTGTAGGCTGAAGCTTCTCAAAGTACCTGCCAGAAGAGACCACTTTTTAATTTCCTTTTCCCTCTAATCTATTTATGCTAATATAAATTAAAATCTTAAAAATATGGCAATTGGAATGTCTATAAAATTTTCTAAGTTCATATTCTTAAATTTGATACTTATCACATATCAGCAACAAGTAGTTCCCAGATGAGCACTGTTCTTTGGACCACGATGTGAGCAGTACAAGTCCAGGATACTGGGGACAGAATGTACCACCTTCTACTTCTTTGGGGTATTTCATGAGTAAATTGTGAAGACTGAAAAGCCTACATGTTTCAAAATTATTTGTGTTATTAAAAATAAACACATAACAAGAGATCTACCCTCTTTACAAAACTGTAAGTGACTAGCCCCACGTCTCCTGCAGACGCAGTGCCGGGCAGCTGGTCTTTGAAACGCTTCTGTCTGGCACGACAAACTCCACACCAGTGACAGCAATTGTTCCATTGCCTCCTGCCCTTGGAAAAATATTTTTTTCTCTAATGATAAAAACTCAGTCTGTAAAAGTCATAGAAAGGGCAAATCCCCAGGCCTATCTTAATGGTTTTATAGAATAATTAAATCTAAAGTATCTGTAATAAGGTAGCATGACTTAGACAGGAATAATAAACTCATTACAAGTTATTTCTCTTCCCTTTCCTGAGCATGCTGAAAAACAGGATGGTAAGAGTTGCTGTGTTCTTTGTTTTTTTCACGCAAATGATCAGCTAGTCTGCTGTCTATGGCTTTGCTTTCTTTAAGCTTTCTTTTAAAACCAAGAATCTTAACACAAACATTCTTCAAGTACACTTAATTCAGTCCTTCCACTATGATCCATGCCTACACAAGAGTGCAGGAAAAAATGAAGGCAGATTTCAAGGGGCTTGCTACGTAGCAAGGCAGAGAACCCAAACTAAAATCCAAAGCATCTTAAGAGGCATCAAGAAAATTAAAACTTAAAATGTCAAGAGGAAGTAGAAATATCTTTTTTTATGGGTACCTATGAAGGATAAAATAAATAACTTTTCCTTTGTTTGGCTTTACTATTGAGTGATCCTATGCATTTTAATTGTGGGAGAAAGACTTTCATTATTACAAGATGTATGTATAACATTTCATTATTACAAGATGTATGTTCACTGTGCAATGATTCAGAAACCACGGACCAGATATATTTACGGTCAGAGAGCAGTGAGATTGAAGATGTTAAAATGAAGAGACCCCCGGTGGGCCAAATCCTGGAGGCGTTCTGGAGGAAGACATTTTTAAACCATGTACCTTATAATAAGGAGTAGAGAAAAATATCATTTTAAAGTGACCTAGGGACTGGAGGAGATGAGTGAGCTTGTATCAATTTTGCCACAGAAAAGAGAGCAGATTCAAAATTTTAATTTAATTTTCATAAGAAAGAGGAAATGTGGTAATTGGAATGGGTCAGGTAAAGGGACGGAATGGGGAGATGAGGAAAGCGGGGATCTTTGAGAACAAATGTTACAGTGAATGGGCTGGCAAATCACCAAGACAGGAATCATATTCTTGTCACTAAGAACCCAGACAAAACCAAACAGCACAGCTCACTTCTTGGAATCATCAACATTGGGAAAATTCCCTGAATTAATTATGAGGCGATTCCCTGAGTCAGCTTTAGTGATCTGAGGTCACTGAAACATTTTTCTACAGTGAAAATAAACAAAATTATGTCTACGTTCCTCTTCCAAATAAGCATGCAATGTGATTATGTAAGTCTAGGAGATGACTCCGAGTCTGTACCAATGAATCTGCAAGCCTTGGTGAGATGGGAAATAGTTTATCACCGCTTAGAGTTCATGAAAGAGGCAGTTAGATTCCCGTGTGACCATCATGATCACTTTAATGAAAACTATGCACCAGATACAAATCAAAAGCAAAATACAAATTACGGTTCCTCGATCAGAACTCGTAACAGTCTATCCATATAATGGTGAGTTGGCAGCTCACTCCTGAGCACTCGGTCCACAGTTATAACTGCCTGCAGAGTAAGGCCCACCTGCTCAGCCCTCCAACCCTTCAAATCAAAGCTGTGAAAGAAAAAAAAAATTACCTTATTATCTTCCCTCCTGCAGTTCTTTTGCCCCCAAACCCGGTACTCCCACATTCTGTTCATGTCATTCTTATTCCAGCCACTCAGGCTAGAAGTATTAGAATAATTTCTTCTCCTTTTTTCTGTCTTGACAATCATGGCCAATATAATGTCAAGTTCATTTGATATGAAAGTAATCATGAGGAAATAGTCAGTGTTCCATGAGCACTTACTGCGTTCTCCGGTAAATACACTTGTAGGTATTTTTCATTAAATCCTCCTCCCCATACAAATATATAAGAAGGACCTTCATTGTTGTAATTTTACAAATGAGGACCGTGAAGGACAGAGCCAAGGAATACCTTGCCCAAATCTCTGCAGGTAGGAAGTGGGAGCTGGGTGCGGATCTGTGCACTCACCATCCTCTCGGCCCTCTTCACCGCCTTTCCATGCAAATGCATAATCCTCATTCAGGATTTTATCCCTTTTTTGTTCACTCTGAGCTTTGTTATACACTGCTGTCTAGCTGCAGCACAGCTCCAAGTCACTTCCTTATTCAAGTGTCACAAATATATATTTATATTGCTTAACAGAAGCAACCCAAATTTTATAGCCAAAGGGGCAAAACTTTCATACTTTGAATCCAATTTACATTTCCAACTCTGCCTTTTCCCATTTCAGCCACACACGTAATACTCCAGTCAAATTCACAACTTTGCTTTCCCTCAAAGGAGTGTGCACGTGCCACAGCTGGGAGGTGTTGAGTGTGTGAGGAGGGATGACTCATGCCTGCAGGGTGGTGGGACCGAGGCTGAACGGTGGTCACAGCCACACAGGAAAGGAACTTGAGTCTCAGGCAACTGGGCTTGACTTTCAGTCTGGGGCCGGGCAACGGTAAGGGTGTGAGTGGGGGGAAGGTGTTTGTCTCTGTGTGTGTGGTGAGGGCATCGTGTCTATTCTCACTATACTCTGATCATATCCTGTCTAAAGACACAGGCTTTCTTTATTTAGGGGTCTCACAGCAACATGATTAAGACATTTTGAATGTGTAACAAGATGGGTTGGATCCGTTTGCTTCAAATAACTCAAGGGTTAGTGGGGACTATAAGATAATCTTCACCCAAGTATTTGATTTTCGTAAGATTTTAAGAAGTCTCAAGGTGGAAGAAATGTCAAATGAATGTTAATGAAAAGCTAATAATATAAGGTGCTTTCCAAAAGGTGAAAGTAATAAACACTGTCCTATAAGCAGCTGTTTTGATGAAATATTATAATCCAACCAGTCTGTTCTAGGGCATACAGTGTGCCCGTGGATAATTACCAGTTATTTCATTAACTAATGTGGAAATTTGATCTAAAGCATGTCTTATTATTCAAAAGTTTGATCAATCTGGTCCATTTCTTTGCTTAGCCCTCTGAGAATATGCAAACACATCTATTTTACACGTGGTTATGTTATTAGCTTACACAAGGTGTGAAAGCAGACACGAATATTAAAATTAATAGGCAGGCTCATATTGTCTATTCTAAGTAATGAAGCATGATTTTTTAAATCTGGGGTTTCATAAAAATAATATGCAAAAAAAAAAAACAAAACTCAGTGGTATGTTTCATTCAAAGAAAGTTTTCAAAAGTAGCACATTCATTCTATTGAGTGATTTGAAAAATGACTTACATACATTGCAGGGCGGCCCTCCCTGTCTTGCATTCCATGCATGTGAGAAAAAGTACTCAAGTCCAGGAATGCATGTATTTGGAAGGCTGAGAATTCGATGGGCATGACATTTTCTAGCCAGATAAAAATACACATGCATATGTCTGTATGACTCATTCCACACAACTCAAAATTGCTGTAGAGTGGGTGTAGCTATGAATATTATTGCACAATGTAGTTTTCAAAGAAAAAAAAAAAACAAATTTGGCCCCTTCCGATCTTCCTGGATAACTTTAGACTAATTGGAATTTCAAGTGCCTAATTAAAAATGCATTACAGGACACAACTATTAGCAAACTCAAATATCGGGACCTGGTTGTTTGTACACTCACATTAGCCTGAAATAAAAAATAAATAAATAAAAAATAAATAAAGAGCAAAAGAAAGAAAGAAAAAAAATGCATCAAAGATATTTCAAGGGCTGGTGAATAAATTAGAGAGAATAAATAAAACCAAGGTGTACCTATTCTGTAAATGTCTTATTTTTTCTATGTGACTACATTTTAACTGAGATAAGCCAAGTCTCATCCAGTAAGTTAAAATGGGCAATTGATTTTTTTGGTCTGTACTTCAATTTCATTGTATCTGAGATGCAAACTGTGAGATCTGAATTGTCTGAGTAGCTTTTTCAATTTCAGAAACTCTTTGTGAATTGTGATTTGGTTTGATCGTTAGTTGTAAATGAGCCAGGTTCTCTAGATAGGAAAAGTAATAAAGATAGTTTAAGAGTTATCATCTTTGTCTTTTTTTCTTACAACAAGTTCTGTGATAGATGATGTTACATACATTATTGGTTTTAAACCCCCAAATAGAAGCCATATTAACTTTTACCGCCATTATTATTATTATTATTATTTTATTTTGTAGGCAAAAATCCCACAAATTAAATAGTATAGCACATTCCACAAAGCTAGTAAAAATCACAGTCAGAATTCAGATCCAGTTTTGTCTGATATCAGATCTCATCTTTAAACTAGTACACTGTTTAACATTTTTTTGTGTGTGTTTTTTTAGACACAGAGTCTCACTTTATTGCCCTCAGTAGAGTGCTGTGGTGTCACAGCTCACAGCAACCCCCAGTTCTTGGGCTTAGGCAATTCTCTTGCCTCAGCTTCCCAAGTAGCTGGGACCACAGGCGCTCACCACAACACTCATCTAGTTTTTGTTACAGTTTGATTGGGGCCGCATTCAAATCCGTCACCCTTGGTATATGGAGCTGGCAGCCTACTCACTGAGCCACAGGCACCGCCCGTGTTTAACATCTTTAGAAAAGGCTTATTTCAGGTTAGTAAAGGTTACGGAAGCCAATGATAATAATTAGATACAGGTGAATGAAATGATAAACAGACACGTCCACAGTGTTTCAAACATGTATGTGAAGATTAACAAATAACCACATATTTATGTGTATATGGTTGATCCCCTGCATGTTTCTCTTTGACATAAATTGTCAATTTATATAAATACTCAACTCTACATGTAGTAAGACCTATATTATGGTTCTATTTTTTACACAAAGGTTCCTATGTTCATACAACCCAGTGTTTTATAGAAGTTGAACAGGACACTCGTCGGGAAGTTTGTAAATGACCTCATTTTAATTCAGAACAAAGCTTAGTTCTTAGATTTTTTTTTTTACTTTTTGAAATCAGTTCTGACATTTTTAAAAATCGGAAGGTTACTAAAGGTTAAATCCAGCTAGACCAGGTGTGAATGAACCCACTTTGTAATACATGAGGGAGAGAGTCCACATCCACAGAAAAGAGACTGGATGGCCCATTTATGTGCATCTTATGGCCAATCCCAGGCACCTCAGTTTTGCTATTGATGATGACATTAGCAATGTGAGCCTTGAAGGTTTTGCTTCTGTCCTGCTACCCATTTCATCGACTCAGGCACAAGTGAGCGTCACTCAGCAGAAACTTGCTTTGTGCATCCTGAACAAAACAAAAAGCAAACAGGTAAGCAGCGCATGCCTCCCTCACCCTGTCTGTGTGTTTCTAACCTCGCCTCACGGTCTCCATTAACAGATTCGAACTGTTAGTATGAAACTCTGAAAACTCTGTCTCCCATTTCTAACCCTGCTAATTCCATACACTCTTATCTAAAACCTATATTCGACCTTTACTATTGGTTAGACTTACATTTCCCAATTGTTTCCCAATGGCTTTCCTTCCCTTAGGTAGTTACTGCTCACTAGATGATAAACACAAGTTTCTTACGGGCATATGTGTCAAATGTATCCACGTATTCACTAAGGCAAACATTATTTCATTCACTCAAAATGGACTTAATATCATAAAATGATTTAGTATTGCCACATTCTTTAAAGTAACAAAAGTGACTTAACTACCATTAGCTTCTGTTTTCTCATGCCTGAAACGTGTATCATCAAGGTGAATTCTTATGATAGCAAAACTTATGTGAAAATTCCTAAAACCAGGTCTTGGAAGGTTCGTAAAGCCTGCATCATTATTATTATTATTATGCCTGCATTTCTTTGAGTATGGCCTTGGCAAATGTTACTTAGATATCAGCAGCTGGTTAGTTTCTTCAAAATGGTCAACTAACCCTTTGTTTAGTCGTAGCCAATAAGTTCCTTAATAAAATAGGATTTTACAAGTGAAAATAAATTTTTTTCACTTAAAATATTCAGAAGAGTGTATCAGATGCACCGTAGGCAGTGTCTTTGGCCAGGAGGAGTGGGAAATGAATGGGACTCAGAGAGAGGGTGAAATAAAACAGAAGAGGCGCCTTCCATTGGCCAAAAAGGACAGTGTGCCAAAGCCTGATGGTCATGACTAAATTAATCTCCTGCTCCTGACAAACTGGGAGAAAAACAGCAACAAAATAAGAAGCAAACAATACCCAAAACAATAATGCGTTCATCTTGTTTGCAGGCACCAAGAAAAAAAGCGATATTACATATCTGCATGGGAGCAAAGATAGTGACTATCGGTGTTTGAGAGTATATGTAGTGTCTCTGTCTGTCTATTGATTCATGTATCCATCCATGCACCCACCCATTTTAGCACTGAAGGTGATTGATTTCAGTAAGAACCCAATTGGAGTCATTATTTGTTTAAATATATAAAGCCCAAGACATTGAGATAAAGGTATATTTGCCTTCATTCTTAGATTATATTTTGTTTCCTTAATATCATAAAAAAGGTAACTGGTTCTCTGAATCACAATATATTGATTTGGATTGAATCATGGATTTCATCTTTGTTTAAGTGGAAAAAATTATTATCGCAATTATAGTAGTAAGTAATGAGGTACTTCTCATAAAAACATGATTTATAATTATGGAATTATGCTTAATACAAAGTATTCTATTTTTTACTACTAGATGGCAAACTGTGTGGGTAATTTTGTACCAATTTGGCCAAGGGGTAGTGAGTTTATTTGCTGCAATGGAAAAAGTTTGCAAAGATTGAAGTATAATAACGAAACCCCACAACTACAGATGTTGGCGTGGATGTGGAGAA
>CAUYQV010018641.1:0-33384 GCA_963574575.1 Galagoides demidoff
ATGGCATCACAGCTCATAGCAACCTCCAACTCCTGGGCTCAAGCGAGTCTCCTGCCTCCGCCTCCCAAGTAGCTGGGACCATAGGCGCCCGCCACAACGCCTGGCCATTTTTTGGTTGCAGCCATGATTGTTGTTTGGCGGGCCGGGGCTGGGGATTCGAACCCGCCACCTTAGGTGTACATGGCTGGCGCCTTAGCCGATTGAGCCACAGGCGCCGAGCCTATTACAGAATTTTAAAAAATCCATCCTAAAATTCATCTGGAATCTTAAGAGACTCCAAATAGCCAAAACAATCTTGAAAAGGAACAAAGTTGGAGAACAGACACTTTCTCATTTCAAAATGTATAAAGACAGACACATAGAACAATGGAATAAAATAGAAACTCCAAAAATATGATCAAGTAATTTTTTTTTTTCAGATTTTGGCTGGGGTTAGGTTTGAACCTGCCACCTCCGGTATATGGGTCGGCGCCCTACTCCTTTGAGCCAAAGATGCCACTCCAAATAATTTTTTTTTTTTGAGACAGAGTCTCACTATGTTGCCCTCAGTAGAGTGCTATGGAATCACAGCTCACAGCAACCTTGGACTTAAATGATTCTCTTGCCTCAGCCTCCCAAGTAGCTGCGACTACAGGCACCTGCCACAATGCCTGGCTATCTTTTTGTTGTTGTTGTCATTGTTGTTTAGCTAACCCCGGCAGGGTTTGAACCCAATAAAGTTAACCACTAAGCTATATGGGCACTGAGCTAGGATCTCACTTTTGCTCTGGCTGGTCTTTAACTCCTGAACTCAAGCAATCCACCCACCTTTGCCTCCCAGAGTGCTAGGATTACAGACACGAGTCACCACTCCTGGCCTTCAAATAAATTTTGACGAAGGTGTCAAGACCTTTCAATAGAGAAAGGATATCCTTTTCTACAAATGGTAATAAGAAAACTGGATATCCACATACAAAAGAATGTAGTTGGACTTGCTTTACAATATATATAAGAATTATCTAAAAAACGGATCAAAAACTTAATGTAAGACTTAGATCTATAAAACTTTTAGAAAAAGGTCAGACATAGCATTTCATGCCTGCCATCCCAGCACTTTCGGGGGCCAAGGTGGGAGTATCACTTGAAGCCAGGAGTTCGAGACCAATGTGGTAAGCATAGTGAGACCTTGTTTCCACACAAAATTTTATTTATTTATTTATTTATTTTTTGCAGTTTTTGGCCAGGACTGGGTTTGAACCCACCACCTCTGGCATATGGGGCTGGTGCCCTACTCCTTTGAGCCACAGGCGCCACCTTCCACATAAAATTTTTCTTTTAATTTGCCCAGGTGCAATGGTGTGTGTCTATACTCCAGCCTGAGTAACAGACCAAGACCCTATCACCGTACCTATATAAATAAATATTTTAAATACAATTTTTTTTTTGAGACAGAGTCTCACTATGTCCCCCTGGGTAGAGTACCATTGTGTCATAGCTCACAGCAACCTCAAACTCTTGGGCATAAGCAATTCTCTTGCCTCAGCCTCCCAAGTAGGCTATTTTGTCTTTTTTACAGACAGTTTCACTTTATCGTCCTTGGTAGAGTGCTGTGGCGTCATAGCTCATAGCAACCTCAAACTCTTGGGCTTAGGCAATTCTCTTGCCTTAGCCTCCCAAGTAGATAGGACTACAGGTGCCCACCACAATGCTTGGCTATTTTTGTTGTTGTTGCCGGGGCCAGGTTCGAACTTGCCACCCTCGGTATATGGGGCCAGCACCCTACCCACTGAGCCACAGGCACTGCCCCGCCTGGTGTCATTTTTGTTCGGCAAACCTGGGCTGGATTCGAACCTGCCAACTCTGGTATATGTGGTTGAGCTACAGGCACTAAGCCTAAAATATAAAATTCTTAAAAGAAAACATGAGGGGAAAATCTTCATGACTGAATCTGACAATAATTTCTTGGATATGGCACCAAAAGCATAGGCAGCAAAAGTTAAAAAAACAGATAAACTAGACTGCATCAACTTAAAACTTCTATGGATCAAAGGATATAATCAATAGCATAAAAAGATAAAAAGACAAATTATGGCATAAGAGAAAATATTTGCAAATTGTGTATTTGAAAAGGGGTTAATATCTAGAATATATAGAGAACTCCTAAGATTTAACAACAACAAAAACAACAACCTAACTAAATACTGGGCAAAGGACTTGAACAGACCTATCTCCAAAGAAGATTTACAGATTGCCTAGAAGCATATGAGAAGATGTTCAACATCACTAAACATCAGAGAAATATAAATCAAAACCACAATGAGATATCACTGTATACCCTCTAGGATGGCTACACATAAATAAAAATAAACAGAAAATAACAAATGTGGGCAAAGATGTAGCAAAATTGGAACCCCAGTGAGAACATAAAATAGTTCAGCTGCTGTGGAAAACCATGGTGGTTCCTCAAAAAATCAAACCAGACTTACCATATGATCTACCAGTTCTACTTCTGGGTATATCCCAAAAGAATTGCAAGAGATACCCATACACTCAGGTTCATAGCAACATTATTCTCAATAGCCAAAAGGTGGAAGTGAACCAAGTGTCCGTCAATGGATGAGCAGATAAACAAAAAGGGATATATATGGTACCTACAATTCATCCTCAAAAAGCAAGGAAATACTGATACATGCTACAACATGCATGAACGTGAGGACACTAAGCCAGTCACACACACATGCAAAATACTGTATGACTCCTTTTATTTTTTTTTATTTATTTTTTTTGAGACTGAGCCTCAAGCTGTCCCCCTGGGTAGTGTGCCATGACATCACAGCTCACAGCAACCTCCAACTCCTGGGCTCAAGCAAGTCTCCTGCCTCAGCCTCCCAAGTAGCTGGAACTACAGGCGCCCGCCACAACACCCAGCCATTTTTTGGTTGCAGCCATCATTGTTGTTTGGGGGGCCCGGGCTAGGGATTCGAACCCGCCACCTTAGGTGTATGTGGCTGACGCCTTAGCCTCTTGAGCCACAGGCGCCGAGCCTATGACTCCTTTTATAAGAGGAACCTAGAGTAGTCAAATTCATCAAGACAGAAAGTAGACTCAAGCAGCTAAGGCGCCAGCCACATACACCTGAGTTGGTGGATATGAATCTAGCCCAGGCCTGCCAAACAACAATGATGGCTGCAACCAAAAAATAGCTGGGTGTTGTGGTGGGTGCCTGTAGTCCCAGCTACTTGGGAGGTGGAGGCAGGAGAATTGCTTGAGCCCAGGAGTTGGAGGTTGCTATGAGCTGTGATGCCATGGAACTCTACCCAGGGGGATAGCTTGAGGCTCCGTCTCAAAAAAAAAAAAAACCCAAAGCTTTATGGGGAGCCAGGAGCAGGTAGCTCACACTTGTAATCCTAGCACTCTGGGAGGCCAAGGTAGGAGGATTGCTGGAGGCCAGGAGCTTGAGGTTGTAGTGAACTACAATGACGCTATTATACTCCAAGAAAATAAAAAAAAAAACATTATGGGGGTTCAGGAAAAAAGTTATCTTTGGAGCTGGGAAGTTGAAGGTTTAGCAGAAGCTCAATATAAAAGGTAACATGGCTCGGCGCCTGTGGCTCAAGTGGCTAAGACGCCAGCTAGGTACACCTAAGGTGGCGGGTTCGAATCCAGCCTGCGCCCGCCAAACAACAATAATGGCTGCAACCAAAAAATAGCCAGGCGTTGTGGCGGGCACCTGTGGTGAGAGGCTGAGGCAGGAGACTCGCTTGAGCCCAGGAGTTGGAGGTTGCTATGAGCAGTGAAGCCACAGCACTCTACCTAGGGGGACAGCTTGAGGCTCTGTCTCAAAAAAAAAAAAAAAAAAAATATATATATATATATATATATATATATACACATATAAAAGGTAACATTTCGACTGGAAAGATCACCTATATGGTCTGTCTAACAAGGGTACAAGTGAACTTTTCTAGAACTAGAGTATAAAAGTTTTAACACAATAACTAAGTAAATGACACAAAGTCTATGTTAACCAGTTTGATGAAAATATTTCAAATTGTATACGAAAACACTACACTGTACCCCATGTTTGCATTAATGTATACAGCTATCATTTAATAAAAAAAAATAAAAGGTAACATTTCGCTGGGCAGCTCCTATGGCTCAAGGAGTAGGGCACTGACCCCATATGCTGGAGGTGGCGGGTTCAAACCCAGCCCCGGCCAAAAACTGCAAAAAAAAAAAGTAACATTTGGGTGAATTGAAATGGAAAGGTAGGGTTTTGAAGACAGTTTTGACTGTAAGTTCCTGATGGGCCACCATCCTACCTTAGTGGGCTAGACTAATTCAATAAAGAGGAGTGAAGTGAACAAATGAAGGGAAAGAAAGGCTATTCCAGAAATAAATAGCAAAAGGATCAAAGAGGCTGGGCGTGGTGGCTTATGTCTGTCATCCTAGCACCCCAGGCTATGACTGTCTCACTGTATTCTAGCCTGAGCCACAAAAATGAGACCTTGCCTCTAAGAAAAAAAAAATGTTTTATATAGGAAATACTAAGCTCTAGACTACTGGGTTGATGGAAGATTGTTCTGGCAGCAGATATACAATTACTTGGGGGCAAGGAGTAGGCGATGGAGAAATAGGCAAAGATCTCATGAAGGATGTTTATTATAGTAGTAAAGATAGCAATGAGGGCATAAAAAAGAGGAGTGGGGCGGCACCTGCGGAGGGTTCGAACCCGGCCCCAGCCAAACTGTAACAAAAAAATAGCCGGGTGTTGTGGCAGGTGCCTGTAGTCCCAGCTCCTTGGGAGGCTGATGCAAGAGAATCGCCTAAGCCCAAGAGCTGGAGATTGCTGTGAGCTGTGACACCACTGCACTCTACTCAGGGTGACAGACTGAGATTCTGTCTCAAAAAAAAAAAAAAAAATCAGAGCAGTGTGCCACACATGGCAAGGAGAGATCAAAGGAAAGACATCCCCCACTACATTTTAACAATCTGAGTTTTTTTCTCAGGATAAAAGTCTTTCCTTGGTATTGTTAGTCCTCATAACAGAACTAATAGCTACACCAGGCAAATTTGATTTGATGGAAAAGTAGTTAATGCACACAGAGAAAATTCTCTCTCCCTGTTGTAAAGCAGGAGTGATTATGGACGGCATTGTTTTTCATTCTCTTCTCTCTCCTGAGTAAACACTCTTGACAATGTCAGGTAACTCAAGCTTCTCAAAGATTAAGAATCTGGCAACATCCACCATGACTCCTACATTCATCATAACCTCCCCTCCATCTTTAATATATTAACATCAAGAAGAAATAGATACTTAATGCAAAATTGGGGAAGGCAAATTATCCCAAGTTAAACACAGTCCCTTTGCTTTCTTCCCAAAGGAAATCACTGTTGATGCTATGAGGAGTTAAATTATAATAACACATGCCAGGGAGATGATGTCAGGGAAGGCGTGGTTAGGCCCTTTACAAGTATGAAATTCCTTTAGTCCCAAACATTTCCTCTTTCCATCTCACCTATATTCAACTCTCTCTACTGAGGCAATTTTAAACATTGAAGAAACAGTGTTGAGACCCTACAACTAATCTTTTTACTTCAGCTTAAAAAAAATGAACCAAGACTTATCGAAGACCATAAAAACTGATGTTTAAGGGATAAAAACTTACTTATCAGAAACAATGAACACCATTCACATTTTAGTGTGATGGACACACTCAAAGCCCTGACATTATACAAGGTATCCATGTAATAATAACATTTGTACCCCATTATTTTGAAATTAAAAAAAGAAAAATTGGCTTGGCGCCTATGGCTCAAGTGGCTAAGGCACCAGCCACATACACCTAGGGTGGCAGGTTCAAATCCACCCAGGCCCACCAAATAACAATGATGGCTGCAACCAAAAAAAAATATAGCCAGGCATTGTGGCAGATGTCTGTGGTCCCAGCTACTTGGGAGGCTGAGGTAGGAGACTGGTTTGAGCCCAGGAGTTGGAGGTTGCTGTGAGCTGTGATGCAACAGCACTCAACCCAGGGGGATAGCTTGAGGCTCTGTCTCAAAAAAAAAAAAAAAAGAAAGAAAGAAAGGTCTAACCACTCTGAGCCTCAGTTTCCTTGTCTGCACAATGGGAATAATGATTTTAACTACTTCAGAGAGTTATTGTGAGGATTGCAAAAGTGACTAAAAATTTAATACAGGTAAATATGAAATGTACAGTAACCAGAAGCTCTGTCGGGAGAGCAAGGCTGCCCTAGATGTTGTCTGAATTCTAGTCATTTGCATTTGTTTCTCTTTCCAGTCTGCACCACCAGATTCCTTGAGTTGTTTTCCCCAAGAGCAAATAATTTCTTCCTAAGTGCCTTCCCCAGAGCAAATTACTTGTTGCTGTTTACCCCAGAGGGTCATCTTGAAACTGAGGCAAATGCTCCCCAGGAATGACAGTGGAAGCCCAATTTCCCAAAGCAAAGACTAAAGGAGAAACCAAACTCAGCATGACCTCCTTCTCCACGGAGGACGGCTGCACCTGTTCAAGGAAGGGGGTGGGGACATCTGGGACAGCGCCCTACCTCCTGTCTCCACCCTGCCTGGATAGAGACCGTGAGCTTCTGAGTCACAGAGCCCAGGAATGCCAGGCAGCCTTTGACCTGAACTCTTCACCCCACCTGCCCTGACCCCTCTCTGCCCGCAGGAACGCACTCTGCCACTCCTCTGTTCCCCCCAGGACCATGTCTTCACTGTGGCCCGCTCTGCTCCTCCCACTGCCTGTGGAGCCATGCCACACCAGGCTTGGTACTCCGCCCCTGCAGAACCTTCTCCTTTGACAAGTTGCCAACAGGGCCTCTTCACTGTTCTCTCTCCCCAGACTCACTGACGAAATCACAGTTTCTCAGAGTAGGGTCTGGGAATCTCCACTTCTGGTTAAGTGCTGAAGAGGATTCTGGAACAAGGTAAAGTATGAGGACATCTGTTACAGAAAAAAGGTCATTTTCCATGACCTGTTCAAGACCCTTCCTGAAAATTTTGGTCCCTGTTCCTAGTCTCCAGCTTGCTGACCTGCTACTCCGTGAGAAACACCTCCAGCTGTCCCAACCTCTAACTCACATCTCTGCAAATATAACACGCAGGTTCCTGCCTCAAGGTCCTGCTGATGTGATTCCACCTCCCTGGAACACTCTGTCTCCACCTAAGTCCTATTTTTCCATCAAAGCCTTCTTGCGTATGAATTATTGAGACAGGTGTTAAGCACCCTCTGATGCAAGGCTCTGTGCCCTTAGTCTACTACAAAGGACAACATGTGGTTCTTGTCCTCGAGGAGCTTTAAGGTTGAATAAGGAGATAAGACATTATACATCATAATGAGAGGCAGAATAGGAAAGAAGCACAAGTGTTAGGGAAGGGAGGGAGCATGAGACAACCAAGGAAGGCATGAAAGGAATTGGCATTTTCTGCAAAGCCTTTCAGTGTGGAGATGACTGCAGATGTGGACAAGGGAAGTTCAGTCCAAGGGAAGGGTTGAGCAACAGCACGGAAGTAGGAATGTGAAGAGAATACATAGAGAATGAGAAATAGCACAGCTTGGCTTAGCTCAGAGGAAGAGTTCAGGTAGAAATGCGAGAGATGAGGCTAAAATACAGATCAGGTGTCCTTCCTACACCCCCTCCTCTGAACTCCTTTAATTTTTATGCCCTGAACCAACTAGCTAGACCACTTAGCATATACGGCCATGTATTTTTCCCCCCATTGGCTCTTCATATGTTTTTAAAAGCAAAAATGTCTTCGTTATACAACATTTTTATTGGAGAAAATTTGGAAAATATAGAAAGGCAGTAAAATTTAAAAGTCAGTGCTTCTACATAGTTAAACCGACTATGTAGCAATAACTATAGTTAGCATTCTGGTTGATCTTTAAATGCTTTTTCCCCCTATCCACATCTATGTGGCTCTTCGCTACTGTAAAACTGAAACGAGATTGTGTATAATTTTGTATCCTCTTTTTGTTACTTAACAGAATGTACTGAGCCCAATCTCAGACCACTGAATATTCCTTGAAAATATGGTTGGTAATGGCTGCATATTATTTCAACATACAAATAGTCAAGTCTCTATATAACCTGGTATTTCCCAAGTACAATTTTATGGATGTTAATAAAAGATTTATGAACAGGTGAAGCCAAGTTAAAGTATTTTTTTCTCCTTCTGGATTCTGTAAGTCTTCAAAGAATTCCAATATGGATCTTGGTTTTTCAAAATGGGGGTATAGCAGGTAGTAATTTCCAAAGGTATTGACTCTAGATTCTTTTTTTTAAACAAGCATCTCCAGGGACTCATTTTCTGCAAATGTTTGGGAAATACTGGTTTAACGTTTCTCCCATTATAGGAATTTGGATTGTTCCCAGTTTTTCACTATTATAAATAATACTTTGATAAAGATCTTTGAGCATGAAATTCAGGCTACATTTCTTATTTTTTAGGACAGCTTTTTGGAAGTAGAATTGTGGGGTCAGAACATATGTTTTTTTTTTTTTTTTCAATTTTTTTTAACATGATACTCATATCCTCTGTTTTCTCTGTCAGTTTGTCTGTCTCTTACCCCCTCCCTTGCCTCCACTGCTCTCTTTCTGCTACCAGCTTCTTTAATTCTGTGACTCTGCTACGTGTTTCTCACATCTACCCCGTGTAGTCTCATGCCCTTTACTTAGAAAGCCCTTAGGGAATGTTACATGGTGCTGGTAATAATGACAAGGAAGAAGAAACATCAGGAGAAAGGGGAGGTTCAAAGCAGGGAGGAAGTGCATCTTTCAGTAGAAAGTGGCAGTGTAAAATAGTTCTTATATGCAGGCTGTTCTATGTCAGACAGCCTGAGTCCGTAGCTGTCCATTCACCCTCCGCGAGACTCTGTTCAAAGTACACTGCTAATAATACCTAACTCAGAGGTTCGTAGCAAGCACTAAGGGAGAAATACATAGCACATGCCAGACACATGTAAACATTGAATAAATACAGTTTTGCTATCATTATTATTATTAGCTGGGTTTGGTTCTTTAAGAAGTTTAAAGAGCATGAGAGTTACGCTGGATCAGAGCAAATAACAGCTTATCGGACCAAAGCTCGCCCCAGAAGAGACATTCAGAAGTTATGACTCAGGAATAGACAGGCTCTGCTAGAAATGGTCTCAGCAACCGCAAAAGCAAGCCAATAGGGAGAGAGGGACGTCAGCCAGGGCAACAAGGGCTGTATTAAAGACAAAAAATCAAATCCGTTTGGCACGGTAAAGGCTAACATTTTCATTCTGGACTCCTCTCCTGCCAGAAAACTCCATTCTGATCACATGTTCTATTCCAGAGATAATCAGCCATCTCCCCTGGACACAACGTGGCGGCCCTCAGCCTGGCTCTTACCTGTCGGTTCCTGTCACAGCCTAATTGACAGCAGGCCTTCCAAGCTGGCAGCTCCCGCGGGGACTCTGACAAGAGCAACTCTGAAGCTTGGCTTCTCCCTGGGCCCTCTTATTTATTTGTCTGTTTCAAAGAAGGAATTATCCCTGTGTTGTTGAGGCCATTACAATATTTTTCTGGATTTCCTGGGTGCGCCCAACCCACATGCAAAAGGTTGATCATTTGGCTGCATCTCAGAAAGCCGAAAAGAGCTGCAACTCAACACTCTGACGTGGGCCCGGCGCTGGGGGCTGAGGCTGCCAGGCTGGGTCCCATCCCTTCTTTGGAGTCCCCCTCTCCCCTCCTCGCTCTTCCCCAACACTCTCAGAGCTGCTGAGAGTTAACAAGTGTTAAAAACCCTTAGATCTATTTAGAGGGAAGGCCAATTTACTGTGATTAAATGCAAGGTAGCGTTCAATTAGCGGAAGATAAACACAACATATCAACCCACTATGATAATTTTTAAATCAAAAGTTAGAGCACACATAGGCTGCTGTGATAATAATTTACTAATTTAATGATGATGAAGCTTTTTTAGGATCTTGCCATTCTCTCCGAGTGCGTATGAAGGACACCCCTAATGTTAATTAGAGCTTGCTTCATTAACAGCTTAACCAAAAGACCACACTTTGTGAAATTATTTGGGAACCTATGAGGAATGAAAGTTGATGGAAGGAAATTACCAGGAGTATCTTTCCCATCAGTTAATGAAGGGTATGATGTATAAATCATTAGCAAAGGCCATATGGTGACAGTCAGTGAAAGAAAGGAGAATTTAGAGTTTGGTACAGGAGCAGGGCTGATGGCTGCGAAGAACGTGTGAAAGCACATGCCTATTCATATATGTGCCCCTCGTGGCAGCAAAGACATGCTTTGCCACGCAAACTCCAGGGCAGTATTCTTTGGCATACAGCTAGCTGCAGCTTACTCCTCTGGGCTCTGCCTGATAGAGTCGGAATCACCTCCAGCAGAGTGTTAAAGCTGTAACAGACAGTAAGTGCTTAGGAACTTATGCTGAACTCACAGGCCTGCACACTCCAGTTGGAAGGATGCCTGTCAGATTCAGCACTGTTCTTTCTGTCTCTGCCAGCCAGCTCCTTTGAAGATGGAAGCACTGGCCCACAACTGTCCAAAATGACTTGGGGTTTTAGAGTCCAGGGGCCCCTGACAGCCTGAGAAAGCTGTTCCCAAAGGTTGCTGTTCATTGACAACAACTGGGGATCTTTTAAAACTACTAATTTCTGGGCTTAGTGCCTGTAGTTTAGTGGTAGGGCGCCAACCACATACACCAGCTGGCAGGTTCAAACCCAGCCCGGGCCTACTAAACAGTAATGACTACTGCAACTAAAAAATAGCTGGGCATTGTGGCAGGTGCCTATAGTCCCAGCTGCTTGGGAGGCTGAGGCAAGAGAATCTTTTAAGCCCAAGAGTTTGAAGTTACTATGAGCTGTGATGCCACCACACTCTACCAAGGGTAACAAAGTGAGACTCTGTCTCAAAAAAAAAAAAAAAAAAAGAAAAATGCTAATTTCTGGCTCCTTCTTCTACACATTTAATCTGTGAGGGGTATGATCTGAGCATTGAGATTTTTAAAACGATTTTTCCAACCAGGTGATTCTAACATTTAGCAAAATTGGGGAAATCACTGGTCTATGGCCCAAGCCCAGGGTCTAAGGTGGATGTAAGGTTCTGAATTCCACAGCTGGTGCTGAAATCTGGTCACACCACGTTTCTGGCCAGGCTGTTGACCATGGAAGGGTGGGGAAGAGGGAGCAAGGTCTTTAGAATTAATGGGCCTGAATTTGAATCCCAGCACCACCACTTACTTTGGGTCATTATCCTCTCTGAGTTTTCTGCTCTATGAAATGGAGGAAATGATGCGTTCCTCGGAAGTTGTGAGAGGATTAATTAAAATATGTCAGGAGCTTAGCCCGTGACACAGGAAGTGGAAGAATGTTTTATCTAACCAACCAATGGGTATAAATTAGCTACAAAGAAAAAAAGATTGAGGAGCCAACTGGTATCTGGTACTTGGTCAAAGTTGCTAAAGGAACTGTGAGCATTTTGTCCAAATGCCTTCAATAAGCTCGGGTTACAACAGTAATAATAGCACCTTATTATGAACGTGTGTCTGCTTGTCAACCAGGCATTGTTCTAGGCTCTTTATAAATGCTTAGGTTTCTACCTAGTAGATATACCAGTAAGAATTTTCTGGTCGGGGACAGAGCAGAGAATAATTGTTTATAAGAAATGCCACTAATCCAAGTGCACACCCCTCTAGTCTAGGACTGGAGGCCACACGCATTGAGAGGTGCCTGTTTGTTTTTCAAGTAGGTAAGACTTGGTCTGATGGAAAGAAGAGCAGACTCAGCAAAGACCTGGCAACCAGGTTCAGCTCTGCTGCTACCAGGCTGCTAACTGTGGGTGTGTTTCTAACCATTCTAAACCTCAGTTTCCTCCTCAGAGAGGAGGGGAAAGACAGTCACCTTGCTGAGTGGAAAGCAGGAAATGAAACCACAAACAGTAACCTCCCTCATTGCCCACCTCCCTAACCTGACCACCTCCCTACACTGATCACCTCCCTATACTGCCCACCTCCATATAGTGACCACCTCCCTACACTGCTGACCTCCCTACACTGCTGACCTTCCTACACTGCCCACCTCCCTACACTGCCCACCTCCCTACACTGCCCACCTCCCTATCCTGACCACCTCCCTAAGTATGTATCCACAGAGTAGGCCTAGTTCCTTATATTGGCCACCTCTGTATGTTGACCAGTTTGTCACAGTCCCTTGGGTGGTCAGCTTATAAACGTCCTACTCTATATCAAAGTGCAGATTATGGTGACAGGACTCACTATCTGGTCAAATCACAAGAGCTGAGCCTGTAAGCCTGCAGGGTGGCCCAGCTGCCCCTTCAGCTCTAATGACTCTTGCAAGAACTCACTATCCGGTCAAATCACACATTCAAAATAGAGGAGGAAGGGGACATATTATGGGATGTTTATAGGTGGGAGCCAGGGTTTCTGGACCCCAAGATGACACAGGAATGTCATGAAATTCATTGTCCCATTTCCCAGCAAAGGCCAGATTTGATGAACTATTGCAACGGTCCTCTTCTCACTCCCAAACAAATTCATGCACCCATGGGCCCTTTGTTCTAAACAAGCCCCTCAGCTAGAGCTGAGGGGGCAGCCAGGCCACCCCGCAGGCTTACAGGCTCAGCTCCTCAATTAGAGTGTGGGCTGAGAAAAGCAGGGCCCGCACCCCCACTCAGCACCAGCTCTTTCTGCAGAAACAGCCAACCCCCCTCACTAGGAAAATCAATGGACTTTCTCCCCTCCAATATCTAAATAGCTATTTGAATGTATTCTATAACAGGAGGAGCTGTTGAACAAAAGGTCAGGGCCGATTTGAAGTTGGTCTTTGCATCAGCAATCGCTTTTAAAGACGCAAGTCTCCCAACTCTGAGCCCCTGAAGATAAAAAAAAAAAAAATTATATAAATGTACAAATGACTTTATGACTTTGATTATACAACTTCTGAGGAAATATCCATATGAACTGTTAAGGAAGACTAAAGATATGGTGATAAAGAGGACTCTTTGAAATTCCGCTTTAAAAAAAAAATCTATGTCATGAGATATGAATATAGCCAAAGCCTTGATAAAAGTCGTGTCATCCTTTTGCCATAGCAGCCGCTAAGGCATAAAAGGGACCACAGGCCTGGAGATCTTTGCTGCCTTTAAAGTCTGGCTTATTAACATGCATTAGAGTCTTCCTGAAGATGGGTCTGGCCAAAGGTTATCAACAGAAACTTAATTTAATGAGCGCAGACCATGGGGGGAAGGAGACTGCAAAGCCAACACGGAGAGGAATTTGGGGCGAGGGCATTTCATTTTCTGAAGAGGAGAGACAAAGATAAACTCATTAAAGCAGAAGGCACCACATTGTTGGTTTTTATCCTCAGAACACCGCTCTCCCAGTATGGGAGCCCCACTTGCCGTCACGTTGGACACTAAACTCCACTCCACCCAGAATAGAACCTGATGATAATAAAGGCTTTGAGGGTAGAGAAGAGCAGCAGGGAAGGCCAGTTTACAGACCAACAGCAGCGCCGAGATGTGACAGCTGACGCGGGCTGGAGTCCATCGGGCTTCTCAGGGCAGAGGCAGGGCTTTCTGCTATTCGCTTCCCAGTAGATCTAGGCCAGTTACTCTCATCACAGTTAAGCAGAGGCAAGTAAGAATTCTGGAATCCTGAGGACAGACGAAGCTGCTCAAAGAAATGTGTATGCTCCCCAGGCAGGAGAATGAATTGTTCCAAGGCAGGAACGGGGAGGACATCCTTTTGGGGTAATTGAAAAAGTGGTCACAGATTGACATGCCTATGGGAGACAGGAAAGTAGCCTAAATTAGTGAGCCAGGCCAGCAGTGAAGTAACAGGGCATGCTAGGGAGAGAGCACGGTCCCTTCTTAACCTACAGCTGAGGTGGCCGGCAGCGACACTGGAAGGGTGCTGTGTTGCTAAGCGGAGGAAACTGGACTTTTTATACAAACTCTCCTGATTTTAAACTCTTGGCAGCTGGCCTCTTTGTTTCTGCTTACTAATATTTTGTGGGCCAACCAAAACATGCATATAGTCAAAAGCCTGTAGATTTGGGGCACCTGACTAAAGCCATCAGGAAGAAGTGAATTTTTGTTCTCACCTTAACATGAGCTGGTACTGAAAGTTGGAGGGAAAAACATCATTTAGAAGGCTGAGTTGCAGCATTTGCATTTATTTCTGGAAGAGAGTATTCTCCAGGTCGGGTTGTCACGGATGTCCATGCGTGCTGTGTATTGTACGAATCCAGGGAGCCCTGTTTATAATATAGGGACCATATACAAATGTCACCTCTTGAAGTTGCAGAGTCTGAACCTATACAACCCTGCCTGTAGCTCTGGAGGTGACATGTACCCAGTTTTTCATCTCAGCAGGTTCCTGAGAGACAGAGAACACACCCATTTGAATCCCAATCTACTAATTCAGAAGCGCCAGCACACTCCTTCTTGGCTCTCAGATGGACTTCCACCAAAATCAGTCATGAATGACTGCTTGGCATTATAAATAACACCTCCGAAGAACCAAATTTTTGTTCTCACCTTGCCAGCCACAAATAAGGATGATCCCCTAAGTTTAATTAGCATGGACCATACGGGGGCTATACTTTAAAGGGATTCAGCCTAAGTACATTCAAGATTGTGTATAATTTTTTTAAAAAATGAGAGAAGTGGCTCAGTGCCTATGGCCCATGTGGCTAAGGTGCCAGCCACATACACCTAAGGTGGTGGGTTCAAATCCAGCCTGGGCCCGCCAAAACAACAATGACAGTTGCAACCAAAAAAAAATTGCAGGGCATTCTGGCGGGCACCTGTGGTCCCAGCTACTTGGGAGGCTGAGGCAGGAAACTCACTTAAGCCTAGGAGTTGGAGGTTGCTGTGAGCTGTGATGTCACAGTACTCTATCCAGGGGGATAGCTTCAGGCTCTGCCTCGAAAAAAAAAAAATGAGAGAAGAAATGGAAAAATATACAAATATACATAGTATAAGTTCTAGAAGCTTTGCTTGTGGTAGGTTTATGAAAATTGCCATGTAGAATTGATTGCTGAGCTGTATATTCTGTGCTAGATTAATACAATAATGAAACACTATTTATACCCTCATTGGGTGTAGAGTTATATGTCAGATGACCTTCGAGGCGTCAAAAGGCAATGATGACACTGGCTGGTCCCTAAAGCAGAAAGTCACCTGGACAACTTACCTCCTGGGAAAGATATAAAGGAAGTACCAGCAATGGGTGGAAGAAAGCTTTCGTAGTGTCTGGATTTAAGAAATGGTATTTCCCTTGGAAGCTCAAAAGTGACAGAAGTAAGTGACTGCAGGAGCATCTTCAAAGAAGAAAAATATCGGAATGTGTTAGCGAATGTGATGAGCTGTATTTCAGTGGCTCAGAAAATATGTACCCAGTAATTCCCATAAATATTTAATAATAAGCCAGATATATAAAGACAAAGGGGGATACAAACACATTTGTAACGCAGAATAATAAATGTATCATAAACATTTGTTGACTGAAACAATATTTCAATTTGCATAATTCCTGAAAGACAGTGTTCCATTTCGGATGACAGTGACATTATCCAAGAGAGAGGATGAAAAAGAAGGCTTATTCTCTCAGCTGACCCTTCTGGGCTGGTCTTGGTGACCACCGTCGAGCGTGACAGCTCTCAGGTCTGCTGGGTTGCTAATGTGGATGTGACAACTCACTCATACACACAGGGGCTCCTCTGAAATCTAATCTGTAGTTAGTTTCCAGAATATAAGAACAACAACAACAAAAATCTTATAGGGCACCCATCTCCTTGATTAAGACTGGGTCAGGTTACCAAAAATAAAAATTAAAAGGAAAAGAAAACAATTGAGTGTTCCAAGTAGGAACGGCGATGTCCGCCTTGTTCAGTGCTTTCCACGGGGGAAAGATGAACTGCCACACAAAGAAGCATTAGATAAGAGCAGAGCCTAATAAATACGTTCATGAAAAGTTAAAACGGCTGCCTCATATGTCTGCAGCACGAGGCAGGCAGCACTGTGAGGGTGCATCTAACTTCCTTTTCAAATCAGGGGCAATTTGCTGCCTTCAAAATAAAGAAAGGAAAAGAGAGGAGGCCTGTCTGGTCAATGATTTATTCATGGAGCCAAGAAAACACTTCCTTTCTAAAATTATATTTTTCCTGGGTTCTAACCCTTCAATCTTCCTCCAGCCTGGGAATATATGTTTCTCTCCTCCATGTATTTTTCAGTGGTTTCCATTATTACATGACACCCTGTTCACCTCAATCTACAGTGCCGAGACCTCAGTGGGGTTGCCCTTGCTCGGAGAATTTTGCTGCGCCCAAACTCAGAATTAATGGCTCATCTCACCTGGCTGAGCAGTTTCTCCGGCAGAATGAAGCCTCCCTTCCTCACTCCAGGAAGAGGCTGTGGGCAAAGGAAGGGGAGGCAGTGGCATTCGCAGCTGGTAACACCCCCAGTTTGTACACAAATGACTTTTAGAGGCAAATAGAGAGATGGGGAGATGGGCAAGTGCCCCAAGAAATAGCCTATTTCTATACAGAGACAAAAATCTTAGTTCACATCATTGGAGGGCTCCAAGCTACTTCATACTTTATTATCCATGGGCACGTGTAGATTTGGGTTATAGGAATATATAAGAAAGTTCAAGTCAGAATCTCTGGGGATGGGTTAACCCAAGTGTCAGAGAACTCTGCATGAACCAACTGTTGATGCCTTAATAACAACAACAACAACAAATAAACCCAAGTGGCAAGGTGGGAATGAGTTTTGGGCATTACATAAACAACATAATGAGATATAATCTAGCAGGAACTGGAGTGAAACATCAGCTTGGAAATGAAAAATGTAGCCATCCACTCACTTCACTGGCAATTCTGAAGGAGGAAAATTCTTCATGGAAGGGACAGTGTTTATTTGCAGAACGGTTCCTTCAGGTAAATGCTCAATTGTCTTTCATTTCCTGTCCATAATTCTGTTTAGAAAATGGGTGTTGTACCAGCATCCAACACAGATGTCACCCTGAAGACGTCTTGCCCTTCTGTGCCCTGCACGTCCCTGTGCTCCTGCGTTTGTCACTTTGCCGAGTGGCTGTTTCTGTCTGAGTGTGAGTCCGTGAAGGCAGGACCAAGGCTTCCTCGGCTGTGTCCTGAGCAGCAAGCACAGAGCCTGGTGTGCGCGTGGGAGCCATACCCACCTGCTAATTCTACAGTTAGATGGGATTCCACTCGCATTTCCATCTCCCTTCCCTCCTGCCCTGGTAGTCGGGCATCCCTTTACCTTGGAGGCTACTGTTTCCGACCCTCTGCATGGTCACCTTTCAGGCACTTTTCTCTATTCCTTCCTATCGTTTGTCACTTTCTCTTTCTATCCCTTTTTTCTTTTTTCCAGCCTTGGCTTTGGTCTGCCAGGGACTCCTATGGGTGTTTCCTAACAAAGAGTGCCCAGAATTTTCTTGAAGAAGACTATTTTTATTTCTTTTCCATCCCTCAGAATCACCAAAGGGAAGGGTATAAAGCTGTGACCTTCCTTCCTTGGGGTGGGAGAGAGGAGAAAGCATGTTTGTGCTCCCTGATAGAACCAGGACCTGCACAGGGACTGAGGAGCCCTGACATAACAACTAGCTCTACCAGATGACACTCGAGCGTCTATTAGGACACCTGTGCCCGTGGAACTCTTTCCCTCACTTAGAACAACAGGTAGATCTAGCGGGCCAGCTCTATTTTAGTGAATCTATTTTTTCCTTACTCAATAGGGCCCAACCATAAACCATTCATTTTTCATTCTTGGAAAAGAACATTCTCACTAAGACCAGAAGTCAGGAAATGAATAAAATCGCCCAATGGCAGACTCCATTAGTAACATCTCAATGCTCTCTAAACAGAGTCTTCCCAGAGATGCCAGATTCAGCAATTCTGAGATGTGCCCATGGAGCCTGTGATATTAATCAAATTCATGAGGAAGGCTGAGGCCAGAATGCTTAAGGCCAATGCATCCTAACATGCTCTTCCCCCATTACGGGGAGAAAGCAAGCCCCAGTGTAACGTGACATCATCAATCTAAGTAGGCAAGTGGAATAGATTTCCTGATTACCAGGTTAAGCGATGCATCAAACAGGAGCAAGCCTGGTCATTGCTAATCATTTAAATTTAAGAAAACTGAGCTCAGTGACATTATCAGGCCCACATTAAAGACTGACTTCTTTCTGCTATCAGGAATGTATTGGTGTCCACTCCCAGATTTATTACTCTGAGAAGCTGCAGGATGGGCTGAGGCTGCAGCTATCTACGGCATCAGCTCCCCATCCATCATCCCCTGGACCCCTCTGCTGGTTGGCCTCTGGGCTTGAGACCTCCAATCTCTCTCCTTTACTCAGGCCTTCTGTGGCCAAGTTTACAAGTAGACTGAGGGGCAAGCATCGAGAAAATAGTTTAATTAGAATATTCTTTGTACATTTATCATTAAATCTTCAACTGGCTTCTTTCCTCTCTGGTTTTTATTTTGGAAAAACAATGTTTTAACATACTCCATTCTATATCTGAACCTGAAGATGGTTCCTGTGCAGAATATTTATACATGCTCCAAATTCATCCCCAGAGACTCTATTTCACTTGTTCTACAGTGGGAAACAGGTCAGTAAATTTAGAATAGAACAAAATTCTTAAGTGATTCTGATTCATGCACAACATTAATAATTAAGGTTTCCCCACCAAGAAAAACTTGGGAATAAAGGAAATAGTAGTAATCGACAAGATTATTAATCAAAGAATTGTAAACTGGACATGAAAACCAGTGTACAGCCGTGAGTCGGATCATGGCCTTGGACATTATCATCTTGCTTCCCCAGGGCTTCTCAAACCTCAGTGCCATATGAATCATTTCAAGAAATGTTAATATGCAGATTCTGACTTAGTAGGTCTGAAGTTTTCTATCTTTTACAAACTGATGGCAGTGACTCTGGTCCGTGAATCATATTTGAGTACCAAGTAGCTATAAAAATGGTTTTCAATCTTGACTTCATATTAGAACTACCTAGGAAGTTTTTAAAAATCCCAAAGCAGGCTCAATCCAGATCTATTGAATTAGAATCTGTAGGGGCAAGGGACAGGCATCAGTATTATTTAAATACCCCCAGGTGGTACCATGGTAGGACCAAGGTTGAAGACCACGATCTATACTGATGAACAACTCTGGCCCCTGGGGCCAAATCCAGTAATTACTGAATCTTCTCTTGGACATTTTAATCAACAGTTAGCATAGAGACCACCTTCTGCCCAAACACACAGGCAAAAAGTGCTTCCAGGCAAGCTGACCTCACTCCCAGCTCTAGGTATGGGTCTGAGCAGTCCAAAAATTACTTGACCCTCAACCCTTTGCCAGTGGCTGTGGCCTAGGCTGTGGGTCAAGGAGATGCCAGCAGAGTCCATGGAGTTAGTCTTAACTGTAGACATATTTGAGCCAATAAACTTTCTTATTGCTTAACCCAATTTGACTTGGACGAAGATATCTTTGAATCATAGGTGTATTATCACTTGATTTATGTAGAATAAGGGATTGGTAATAATGTGGTAAATCCCTCTTCATTGTGCAAAAGTTAGAATAGACCCAAATTTGACCCAGTGGATCCCGCCTCCCTTAATCTTCCCCCATCTCTATGTCTCCGACCATCCACCTCTCTTTGTGTATAAGGCAGGGTAGAAGGTGAAGAATGTGGCCTATGGCTAATACTCTTCTTTTAACCCTCTCATAAGAAGAATGACCTTGGAAAAGTCCCTGGCATTGGCTGAGCCATAGTTTGCTGATATTTAGCAGAATAAAAGTAATATCTGTGACATACGGCTTTTGTGAGCATTGAATGAGATAATAATGTGCAAGCATCCTGCAAATGTCAGCTGTGGTTCTGTGTGATTGTCACCGCTGTTATAAAAAATAAGCAGTGATCCCAGAGGTGGAAGTTTCTTCATAGTGATTGCCACTGTGTGTCTCCTCACTGTCCCCTGGGAGAATCCAGGCAAGGCTGGGTGCACTGCTGGTGCTGGCACAGTTCTCATTGTGAAGATATCCCGGCATTATCTGAAGTGATCGGGGTGGAGGGAGAGACATAAATCACACTGTTCCTTGCAGGCAGGGAGGGACTGGGGCAGGGGGGAGGAAAGAGAGGTTGCACTTTAAATGATTTTTAATTATTTTCTGATTCACTACATCATTAGGGAGACAGGAAAACTCTTAAGACTTAAGACACAGTGATCTAATGTCATTGATTTTCACATATATTTTATGAGTGATGAAATATGATGAAGCCAGGAGAGGAAAGCTTTTCAAATATTATAAGACTAGAGAATATCCAAAACCATTTCTCAAAAAAAGGCAAGTTGTGTGTTCAGTGTTTGCAAAAGTCAGGGTTCAAGATATCCTTGGGTGGGTTGGGCCTTAAAGCTTCCGGAGCCCCAAAACCTACTGTGAGGGTGTCCTAATCCCCTCATCATTACCACCACCAAAAGTCCTCAGTCTCAATTATAAATTTATGAATTATTTAATCTGTCTACTAAAACGCAAGTTTCTCTGAATTATTCTCTGTCATGTCCTCAGTTTCTGTCATAGGGCATGACACACAGTAGGTACTCAATATGTTTCAAATGAATGAAATCCATGTGCCTAGCACTGCACTGGGTCCTTCAGGGAACACAATAGTCGCAGTTCCTTTACTGAGACCATAATTATTTAGAGACCTATACCTACAAATATTTTAACAAACAAGTAGACAATAGTACAAAATTATGTGATCAGGGAGCAAAGAGTCATCGCCAACAATGGGGTGTCAGTCGCAACCGAGCAAGGCAGAAGAGGGTCTCAGCTAGAGTTACCTGGGATACCAGTCCAAATGGTGCAGAACATGTATTCAGTATTCCAGTGCCTAGCAGGTTGCCTTGAGCAATTATGAAGTCTTTAAACATTCAATCAAGGGGCTATATTTCCAATCTGTATACTTTTCATTTTTCCTGAAGGCTAAAATAAGTGAACATCAATCAACCTACCTAAAGCCTGAATTATAGTAATGATAAAATGCATATGGTGAGGCTCACCATCCAAGAGTATGGCGTGTGCATCAGCTTCTAGAAGAAATTAGGCATAGCTGGAAAGATAAGAAGGGCCAAATAGCCTCAGGAGATGCCTACAGTGGAAAGAATGCTCACACAGCCTAGTGGTGTTGGAAGGTCCCCCCCCTACAGTGAGTTCAGGCCTAGGCTTATTGCAATCACAGAAAAGGGAAGTTGAAAGGAAAGAGCAGCATGAGCCATCACAAGTTTTGTGTCACTCACACAGCTTGGCCATTCTTGCCCTTCCCAACCACACCATTACCAAAGACCAAGAAAGAAAAATCTAATAATAATAATGTCAGTAATAACACTGCCGTTTATTTAGGCCTCCTTTATTCCCAATAATTAATGAATGATTTAGCTTCATTTCTTATATCCTGACACCAACCCTATAGAAATAGGTATTCTGCCACCCCCCCCTTTTTTGCAGTTTTTGGCCGGGGCTGGGTTTGAACCTGCCACCTCCAGTATATGGGGCTGGTGAGCTACTCCTTTGAGCACAGGCACCGCCCTATTCTGCCCTTTTTTAACTGAAACTTGACTAGAGTCATGTAGTAGGTAGTAGAATCAGGATTGGAAGCAGATCTATCTGATTCCAGAGATAATGCTGTTAACCACTTCCTCCTGTTGCTGTCTTAGTGAACTAGAGCTTTTGTTAATAAACAAAAGAACAAACTAACAAAAACCACGGAGGACAACATACTACTGCTTTAAAGTCCATCTGGAAACAGAGTGTAGTCCAAGATCATTTGGAGTGATCGGGTTGGAAGCTGTTTCTTTTCTTTTTCAAGGCTAAGAGACTCTCTTCAGTGATGTGGGAGCCTGTGATCCACATGGCAAGCACAGGCCAACTAGGTTTTAAAAAATAACTGGAGTTTCAATGAGCAGCGAATTAAGCTTGAAGCACGGAAGTCCTTGATATGGTGAGGCAAAGGCAAAGAGAAAGAGGACAGTCACGTCAAAGTATGATTCAACAAGGCCAAGAGAACAGGAGAATCATGACTCCTTTCATATACAATTGGAGAATTCACAAAATAGCATGCTTCTTCTGTGGGTGGAGAGACAGAATGCGTGCATTTCTTCCAGGCAACACAGGTTAGAAGAAGTCAATAAAGGGTGTTGAAAACATGCATGATCAATTGAAAAGAACAGTTTAGGGAAATGAATCTGTTAGTGAACAGCAGGCCCTAAGGAAGACCAAGGACAGAGTCAGTGACTTGGAGACTCAGCAAACTTTTGCTAAAGTAACTATTCATTAAAAGGTTATTATAATGCAAGAAATGTTGAAAGTGATGATTGATCATTTGGAGTGATCGTTGAAGCCTTTGCATCTGATAAAAGAGTAGGATAAAAAGCAAGTTTGCTATGAAGTATGTAGAGATCACCATACATTGAGATTACTTTGGGAAGACTGATATCACCAATAAAAAATAGGAAAAATAAAAACATCAAAGATATCCACTTAGGAGAAAAACTAACAACAATCCTGGCTACCGTTTATTGAAATATCACTATGTGTAAATCACTGTGTCACTCTACAGACCCTATCTAATTTAGTCTTCACAAAAATTCTATGTTTGGGCCATGATTATTCTCTTTTGCAGTCAAGGAAGCAAAAGCACTGATTAAAGCATTGGCTTAAAGTCCTATACTTAGGACATGACAGTGTCAGAATAATGAACTCACTTCTAAACATATGGAGATAGAACATCACAAAAGAAAAGTTGGAAGACAATTTGGAAAATAGAGTAAATATAAAATCAATTAGAGTATCACTGCAATGAATCACTTCAGGCTTCACTTGGAACCCAAAGGCCACCTGGGTAACAAAGATGTCACTGAAGTTTGTTGCTTAAAGAGATACCAAGGTGAGGTGTCAGGAGGCAAACTGGGTTGAACCTGAACCAAGACAACATGATTTCCTTGTGAAAATATCACAAAAAGGTGGAGGAGAAGGTCATGTGACAGGATTTTGTGAATTCCCATAAATCAAGGAGTAACACACCCACAGGGAAAAGAACAAGTGTTGGCAAAAATGTGGAGAAATGGCAGTAGAGACTGTAAAACAGTGTAGACCCTGTGCAAAACAGGATGTTAGTTCTTTAAAAATTAAACATAGTTTTATCACACGATCCAGTAATGCCACTTCTGCGTAGATACTCAAAACAAGTGAAACCGGAGACTCAAAGCAATATCATTCACCAATGCTCATTGCAGCATTATTCGCAAAAGCCAAAAGATGGTAACAACCCAAATGTCCATCAATGGATCAATGAATAAACAAAGTGCGGTATATCCATACAATGGAATGTTGCTCAACATTAAAAAGGAGTGAAATTCTAACACGTGCTACCTTAAAGACATTATGTTAAGTCAGAAATTAAAGGACAAATATTATATGAGTCTACTTATATGAGATACCTAGAGTAGTCATATTCATAGAGACAGAGACTGGAATGGCATTGCCAGGGGCCAGAGGTTAAGGGGGAAATGGGAATTTACTGTATGATGCACACAGTTTCAGCTTGAGATGATGAAAAGTTTGAAGACAGATGATGACAGTTTCACAATAATGTGAATGTTCTTAGTACCACTGAACTGTATACTTTAAAAGGCTTTGAATGGTAAATTTGTTATATATATTTTACCACAATTTTCTTGTAAAAAAGAGTAGTTGGCCAAGCACAGAATTGGAAGTTAAATAAAGGTTCTTCCACTTAGTGTCATGACAAGGTGGGAGAGAGGCACCTATTTCCATTATAATCCTAGTACTTTGGGAGGCTGAGAAAGGCAGATTGCTTGAGCTCAGGAGTTCAAGACTAGCCTGAGGAAGAGCGAGACCCCATCTCTAATAATAGCTGGGCGTTGTGGTGGGCACCTGTAGTCCCAGCTACATGGGAGGCTGGATCAATTGAGCCCAAGAGTTTGAGGTTGCTGTGAGCTATGATGCCAGAGCATTTTATCAGGGCAAGAAAGTGAGACTTTGTCTCAAAAACAAACAAACAAAAAAATCCAACAAAACAGAGATTAGCAATAAGAAAATTAATTACAAGTATCTGGTCACTCACTTTTATACAATGACCCACTCTATTAAAACAGAGACTGGTATTAACAAAGTGATATTAAGAATTTAATAGCAAATTCATGATTTTTTCCTTCAATGTGGCACATAACCAGCTCTGGGTCCAGCATGACATCAGAGTAAAGGGTATCCCATAATTGGAAATAAGGAATTAAATAGCAAGACGAAATATAAGGACACATTCCTTCACAGCAAGGGCACTTTGATCCTGGCCCTTGATACCTCAGGAAATACACAGTCTGTTTCCTAGAGGTGTTTAGGCACAGGCCAGCATCAAGTCTTCCAGGGTATGGTGAACACAAAGACTGGGGGCCAGGATTCCTCTGCCTCCTCCCTGCCTGGGGATCCCGGGAGTCAGTCATCCAGTTGGTTGTTCTCTGTGAAGTGTCTTGTGTAGACTTGGAGATTCCTCAAGGCTTCTTAGCATGAGCATAGAGACAAGACACGGGGCTCCAAGGCTATGCAGGCACTTAAGATGGGAGCTGAGGCAGAGGGCTGGGCACTGAGTGGAGACTATTCTCACAAGCATTTCTCATCTCCGAGATGCTACAGCTCCTGACGGTTTCAATCTTTCATTTTAGAGATTTCTATTGATTGGATACGAATCACATACATTTTGTCCACAGTACCACGATATCAAAGCAAACTTTTCCCCTAGCACCATTTGCCCGGGGGGATAGGAATGATTGATTTTTATTGGTTCAGCTTCTAGGATACTCACATCTCAATCCAGCCAATTCTCTTTGGAGGGAGCCCACTCCAGTTCACTTAATTGTATTTTCTAACCAAAGAGCTGAGAGAGATTTGTCATCTTTACAGTCCAGAGGAGATGAATCTCCAGCCCCCTCTTCCAACTGTGTTGTTTTGTATCTGAGGTTGGCAATCAGAGGAAGGCAGCCAGGGCTCGGGGAAAAAAAAAAAATCAAGTAAAACCATAATGCTGAAAATACATGGACTGTGACACGGCAAAGAGAAAAAAAAAGATGAATCAGGGCATGAAGGGATTGAAAGGTCTGAGGAGAAACAATTTGCTCCATGCTTTTCTAACTTTTATTGGACAACAATTACTACAAGTATGATCTTTCATTTGGATCTGAACAGGGAAGCCCCATATATTAGCTACAAAAGTCATCCTTGCAGTGCTCTGATTACATTTTCTTTTCTGTTTGCTCTTTTCTCACAGTTCACCCTGCTTCTGTGAGCCTCTCGTCATCCCGCTCTTGGTTATTTTAACCCCCACTTAATCTCATATTGAATTCCCCACGTCGCACCTGCCTCTTCTATAGTAGCTTGCTCTGAAGTATGGGTGTGAAGATGGAGAGAAAATCAGGAAGTCGCTGTTTGGGGACTTGGGAGAAATTAACACCCAGACTACAAAGGAAGAACTCCCTCACTCTCTTGGCAAATAGAAAAGGTGTCCAACCCTGTCTCTTCTGCGCATCACTGCTTTCCAGCTGCATGATCTTGTGTTTGTTCCTGTTAATGTACTGTGGGCCCTGAAATTTTCTTTATACTGAACCCTCCCAAACCTACATATTCTGTACTATCTTACACACGTCGATTTTGTACATGGATTTGTTTTCATCCTCCCAACTAGAATGGAAGATTCCCAATCAACTGAAACATCCCTGCACACCTGGTAAAGCTATTTATTTTGCTTTTTCACAGGGCCTAGCAAACACAGTGCTGGCCAGGACTTTGGAAATGTTACAAGATTGTACCAGACGTGGGCAATGCCATTTATTTTCTTTTTTCATAAAAGCAACCACCAATTGTACAATCAAAGTACTAGCAAACGAAGTCATCGTGGTCAGAACTGCACCATTTTCCCATCAATGCTGCCATTTACTTCTCTCTCTATTTTTTTTTTGTAACCTTCCCAGCCAGTTTGTGAGCTCCCAAACAGAAGTTGTCTCAGTCTGCAGTCAATCTTGATTTTTGACACATTGTTATGACTTTAGTTTTGACCGATAGTTTTATATTACCTGACTCAATCTGCTGCTTTATTTACCCCACTGGCTCAAAATTATTATTTGGGGGACTTCAAGAATTACTGCTGGTGATTCCCTTCAAGCAAAAGAATACTTCTAGCAAAGTAAAAGGAACATTAACAGTGGGTCTAAAGGCCACCCCCACACAGGAACACAACAGCTTTTCATCAGTGATGATATTTGAGAGTCTGGGTATGGCTATTTATGGCTTTGCAGAAGATACTGGGACACAGCTCTCCAGGGAAAACTTCACCTTTCTGCGTGGCCTGGGTTTTTCTGGAAACCTAGGTTAAAGGGAGAATTAAATGGTAAACCGTGGAAAATATTCAATGAGAGATAGTGGGTAGCCCCAGAGACTCATTCCCCCATAGTTACGTTCATGTGTCTGAGAGTGGTAAAGCAGAGTTCCCTCTCTCTACCCTAGAGAGAGAAGGGGTGCAGGTGTACCAGACATGCTGCAGAAGCTCCAAGTCTCATGAGTTTGGGGTTTCTCCTCTGTGATATGACTCTGCTGCATGCATAGGTAACATCAGGCTCTTGTTTCATCAGCCCATTGTTGATTGAGGTGCAGGGAACTAGTGCCAAGATGCCTTATGAGTAATAAAGGGTCTATTCTCTAACACAGAGATTGGGTGTTTCTGCTAGCGTGAGTGTGTGTGTCTGTGTGTGAAGGCAGGTTAACTTGTTAGCTTGCAAGTACAGTAACATCTCAGCCCCATCATAATTTTAAACTTACCATAAGATAGTCATTATAACACTCTTATACATTAATCAAACAAACTCCACAAATAAGAGCTTAATGATGGTGTAATTAGTCGAGAGTCCTCTTTGGGGGATGTAACATCTCTGCCCTTAGCCCTGTGTTCTTGCCTTACAAGTGGTTGCCTGCTACGTACAAGACAGGGTCATTGCCTTTGGGGGCTCACAACTGTATATTCAATACATTTTCAGTCCTTGAGGAGTTTACAGTCCACAGGAAAAGATAAAGTATTTATCCAAATATCTTTACAACAAAAGAGAAATTGTTTCTGTGAGAGAAAAATGTTTAGTATGAACAGAGATGAAAGGAAGAAGCCATTGTTATTTCTAGCTGAATGTGTTGTGGATAGAGGCTAACTAAGGAATTCTTATAAAGTAAAATCTTCAATATTTGTATTCTTTATTTAGTAAAACCACACAATCAAAGCTTATTGAATTTGTGGATAACTCCAAGGAGGTAGTGATGTCCAGTAAATTGGCTGGCAAAATCCAGATTGTGTAAAATCTTTACAAAATGGAATGTCCAGAAAAAGATAACAAAATGAAACTGTCCGTTTATACATATGGGGAAGTGAAACTGGTTAATGGCACTACTTATGGGGAAAAAACAAGAATTATCGTGGACTACGTAAGCTCAGTACCAGTAAAACTAACCCCCTACTTTTATCTTTGCTCTATTTGAAACCCCTTCACATACCATTCATGTCTGAAGCTCACACAAACCCTGTGATGGCTGCACCAAGTTATGTTTTACTGTTCTTGTTGAATAGAAAGGGGACATAGTCTCAAAGTTTGAGTGATGTGACCAGTCGTACAGAAATCACAATGTGAGAACCGTCCTCGCTCACATCAACTGAAGAGTGGCCTCACCATCTAGGGAGGCCCAATGATAAGGAGAATTCTGTGTTCAGTTTCAGTTCCTTCATTTTATGAAGGATATTGCCAAGGAAGGTATAATCCATCCAGTAACGAAGGCGATGGGTCTGGACATCACGGCCTAGAAGAAACGTTCAGGGGAACTTGGCCAAGAACAGAAAGTATCTAAGAAGAATCGCTGTCTGCAAATGCCTGAGGAGTTGTCATGAGGAAAGGACTCAGACTTGTTCTGGGAAGGTTCCTGGGACAGACCCAACACCATTGTATGAAAGTTACAGGGAGAGAGATTGCGTGTAACTGTAAAGCAGAGCATTCTGTCATTTAGAGCTAGTAGAAAGGAACTTCCAAGAGTGAACCTACCATGATAGGACCAATTACAGCACAGGCTGCAACCTGCCATGAATCACAGCTGTTATAGAAGGAACACCTGCTTTCAAAAGAAAAAAGTCCATGGCTTCTAAGACCTCTTCCAACTTTAAGATTTTATTACTTAAATAATAACCCATGACACCAGGAAATTCATGTTCCAGCAATAGATCTGCAAAATATGCTTGGACATCAAGGACCAGGCTGACACCATGAGTTAGCACTGTAGTCATCTGGGTTATAAAGACATCATAAATAATCATGAGGAAGGCCATCCACATGTCACGACCCTTGCTTTTTTCTGGTCTTCGTATCCTTCCTTGAATGAGAAAAGGGCCTGAACTATCATCCCAGAGAAGTCGAGTGATGAATGTCAGGTGATACGGCAAGTTAGTGGTACAATCAAGGAGAGAGCCAGTACCTGTCACGTTCATTGAGACCTTATCACTAATAATAACCAAAAAAAAAATGACTAATACTTTCATAGATGGCACTTTTTATGTGATGTGTACAATGTTAAACACTTTACATCTATTATGTCATTTAATCCTCACAGAACCCCTGTAAGGTAGGAACTATGATATCCTCTTTTTGTAAGTTAGGAAACTGAGATGCAGGGAGGTTAGATGAACTGCATGAGGTGGCAGATCTTACGTGGCAGGGTTAAATTTCAAACCCTGGTAATAGGACTTCAAAAACTGCACCCTCAGCCACTGTGCTGTGTTAGCCTTCCAGATCCACTTCATTTGTGAGAGAGAAAAATGGACCATTCTCGTCCTGCACATCACAGCTTCGGTAGCATACGTTGCCAAAGGAACCAAATAATGGAGTTTGGAAAGCGATGAGAGAAAGAACAGATTCCACCTTAGGAGACGTCCTCCGGAATCACTCAGTTCCTCCCTCCAAACTAGCAGCGCGGCTCCCGAATCTCCAGCGCGCTGGCGGGATGGCGGAAATTAACCGAGCAAATCGCAAACTGGAGATTCAGCGGTTCTGGAAATGAGAGGGGGCTGAAATGCGCCCCAGATTCAGCCGAACACGGCAGAGAAGGGGCACCGCATGGAAGGTAGACAGCAGAATCCACACCTGACCCTTAACTGGACTGCGAGAAAGACAAAACTAATGGGTACCACAGATAACTGTTCATTCCTTTCCAGCACGACAAGCAAATAAACTGCCATTGGTGCCTCAAAACTTCATACAGGGTAATATTCCTTTAATGGAATGCTTTTAGAGAAGAGTCATAAAAATAAATTGAAAAGTGCTTTCTGCTGGCTACAGCTGGCATAAGCAGCATCTGAGCAAACAGGATAACACAAGGCTTAACTTAGCGTCGCCATTTTTATTACTCACCCGCGACAGGTCTTATAATAGTATAAATTCACTTAAAAAACGGACTCTTTCCCCCATCACCACCCCTCCCCTCCCCACCACCACACACCCTATAGTCTTCTGTGTTAATTCTGAACAACATAATTACAGGTCTTTTTATGATTTAGCTTTGAGACCAATTAGCTGATACTGCAAGCCTTTCAAATGCCAGCTTCCCTCTCGGCACTCCCTGTTCTCCTGGGGATTTATCTGTGTGCTTGTAAAAGGCAAATGTTTTGTGAGGAGCAGAGAAATGAGGTTGTTTGTGGCTGGGTCCCCTCCTCCCCTCTCCTCTCCGTTTCTCATCTGCTGTGCATCTTTGGTGCACCTGGTCTCTAAAATCGTCATGGTGTGAAATATACACTGAATATTCATCCTGGGTCTGAGCACAGCCCCTGATAACAGGTAGTTGTTTCAGAGAGCTAACGTCGGCTTCCTCCTTCTCTGTAAGTGGCGCTGCAGAACTCTAGGAGCAGAGGGCTGCCACCATTTTGGATCGTATTAGCCACTGGCTGGAGGGGACTCAGAAAGCATCAGTCCAAGTCCCCTGCATCTGCTCCTACCACCCCCCATCCCATACAAATGATTTAGCAAGGCTACAATGTGGTCCTTGAAATGAGATAGTCAGCAAAGACCTACATAATCAACCAAAGAGCAAAATCCGCCTCTGTACCACTGGGTGAACGGGGGGTGGTGAATAAATGTAAGATTTCTACTCTCGATGTGTTTGTAATTGAATGTAGGAAAGCTCAACTTATTTTCCATAAGGTCCTAAGTAATCAGACCATCCAAGCATCTACTCTGTAACAAGCACTTTATAAATACCATCTTTAATCCTTCAAGATCTATATAATCATGGACATTTTCTAGACAAAGAATCTGAAGTTCACGTGATAAAATAACTTGCCTGATGTCACAGGACCCCAAATCAGTAAATGACAAAAAATAGAAACTTGATTCTGGCCTGACACGAAAACCTTTATCCCCAGAGCCTATTTCCTCCCTGCAGGCCTGCAGAGATGAAGTTCGGGGGGCTTTCTGCTGATTATCATGGGGTGACTATAGGAAGAAGTTTAGTAGGGGAAGGAGACGTAGACTAATTTGGACAAAGCAGAGGGGGTAAGAAAGATCGTGAAATACTAAAATATTAGGCCAGAAATGGATATATAGAGATAATCCCAGATATATTATTAAGTTAATAATTGAACTATATATTGAGGTTTTATATAGCCCTTAAAATAACTGTGAGAACCATGTAAAAATGTGAAAAATGCTAATGCTACAAAGTTGAGTAAAAATAATAATAAACCGAGGTGGAATACAAAGTACTCACCGGTACTGTGATAGTGCTTTTTCATAAAACTTTCATTTAAAATTGTTTGAAAGGCAAAAATGAGTCCATCCCCTGGGCATAAGCATGACTATATTTACACTGTTCCAGACAGATGGTTTTCTCTCTTCCTCTAACAGATTTTCATGGAGGGGAGTCTAATGCCCTCCCTCTGTTATTTTAGCGCCGTGCAACCCTATTTTCCCCAAGCTTCGCCTCGTGTCCCTACTGATGCAATTTCACCCCGAAGTTGGCTCGTCTTCCTGTGAGCAAACTTCTGGTTTGGCATTTTTAATGTGCTTTGGGATGCCAAGACAAGAAAGGGAGATTGCCATTCTCCCCCCACCCCACCTTCTTGCATTCTGTGAACCTGCTTTTAATACTTTTGGTATGACTGGGGGGAGGGTATGACTCTATCGCCATAAATTAACAAACCTGTGACTTTCCTATCTTATGCTTCTCTTTCACACCATTCCCAATGAGTCCACTTAATTTCCTAATATCATTCACATTTAGTAATGTTTAAAAGTTCCCATAGCCTGGAATCTCTACCTCTTCATCCTGTTTGCCATTCATGTTACATACCTCTCAGATCTAATTGTTATTATCACCTTCCTCCCCTGCCTTTCCCCATCCTGGTCCCTTGATGAAGCTACATGAACCACAGCCCATGTTTTCTTATATGCACATGTCCACAGGCCACACAGGCTTCACCCATCCTATCTCACCTTCTTTTTCCAGGATTATACCCAGCGCTGTCATACCTGGTCACTACTTAGCTGGGCAAAGGCTTGAAATGTCAGTGGCAAAGATGAAGGCAGGGCCTTTACTGAAATAGGATATAAGAGAGGACATAATTAGATCAACAGAGCTTAAAAAATAAGTCAATAGAAGTAGACAGGGTCGTCTAACCAAAAATAGAGACACTGAGAAGCAAAGTCAAGAACAAGCCCATGGGTTAGTCCCTGAGTCTGGGGCAGCTGAGCTGGACAGGGAGCACCAGGACAGAAATATGAGCCAGAAAGAGCTACAATTTCCAAAGAAGGGGAAATCAGATGCATGTGGGGACAGCTGAATTATTTGGGCGCACGTCGCCTGCGGATACCCTTTGGAAGGTCCATGGTCTCCTTCTCTGCTGAACCTAGCAGGAGTCACCCTGAAGTGGACAACTGACCTTCACACAGGAGGAGCTCTGATACTGTCAGCCTCCAGTACACCTCCCCAGCCACGCCACACCTCTTGACTTCCTCTGTCCCCACTCATGCCCCTGTTAGTCACATGACCTGGCTCGTAATTCTTCCGCTCTTGAGAGCGGCCTACACCTGAGTGCAATCCCTTCCTTTTCTGACACACTCCAAGTTATTCACAAGGTTCATTCTGTGTCACACTATCCCCAGTACCCCTTGGCAATTTGTAACTCCATCTTCTGGGCTCTCGTAGCATTCTGTAAAGGCTTCTGTCAGAGAACTTACCAGCGTACTATAATTGCTTGTCTACATGTCTCTCTCTTCCACTATACTTGGAGCTACTTAAAGATTCGCTATACTTTCTTGTTCTTTGTATCCCTGTGCTTGGCACATTGATTGGCACATCATAGGTGCTCAAGGTGTGTTTCTTAAATAAATAAATCAAATGTTACTTATTGTGTTTTCACCTATTTTTTTTTTCATTCTCTTCCAGAATCTTGCAAACCAAGGGTAGCAATGCCCTAAAATAAACAGGATGACACTTAATAGATGTGTCTATTAGTAGCCAGCTCAGTCAAAAATAATAATAATAGTTAGCATGCCTAGATGTTGTATTTCTGTTGAGCTCTTTATTCCTGGGACTATTTATCTAGGTAAGGACTCTGTCTCCATCAGAGCTGGGAGCACATACAAATATATTTTCTGAGACTAGCTCTATGGAGTACAGAGCAAGATTGTGAAATTCAAAACACACCTGGGAAATTCAGACATGATCTCAATAATAAGAGCTGTAATCAAGGAAGAAACCCTTACTTAAGCAAATAATTTGCCTTGGGAGTAAAAGGCTGAACACGGTGTTCTTCACACACAGAGATTTTAGCTGACATTCCTTCTACAGGCTGAATAGACCTCACTGAGCAAACCACAAAGATAAAATATTTACACTATGTCCAACATCAGTAGAAATGGTCTTCCAACCAGAGAGGCAAGCAGTGGGGTGCAAATGAAATGTCTGAGTTCAAAGAAGATAGAAAGAAAGGAGGGAGACAGAGAGGGAGGGAAAAGGGGAAATCAAGAGAAAGAAGGAAAGAGAGAGAGAGGAAGGAAGGAAGGAAGGAAGGAAGGGAGGGAGGGAGGGAGGGAGGGAGGGAGGGAAGGAAGGGAAGGAAAGGAAGAAAGAAAGAAAGAAAGAGAAAAAAGCAAGCTTAAAAATAAAAGGATGTGTTATTCAAGGGCAAAGCAATTTGACCTGATTTCTCCCGAAGTGAGGGTAACAAGAATAGTAATGAATTCTG
>CAUYQV010018644.1:0-15398 GCA_963574575.1 Galagoides demidoff
GCCTATGGTCCCAGCTACTTGAGAGGCGGAGGCAGGAGACTCACTTGAGCCCAGGAGTTGGAGGTTGCTATGAGCTGTGATGCCATGGCACTCTACCCAGGGGGATAGCTTGAGGTTCCGTCTCAAAAAAAAAAAAAAAAATCTCTCGAATTCTGCTAATAGCTGTCCTTTGCCGGGTGCTTATTGTGTGTTAGGCACTGTACATATATTACTTTACCTAATCCCCACTTAGAGAAGAGAAAACTGAGGCCCAGAAAGATGAAGCAATTTACACAAGATCATTCAGGTAAGTTTAAGAGCCAGGATCCAAATCTAATTTGAGTGACTTCCCAGCCCATGTTCTATTTAAACCACTACACTTAAATTACCTCTTTTAATGAACTTCTTGTAACTGTAAACTTCCATTTACGTAATATGGAAAGGACCACTAATTACACATTGGTATCCAACTATGCCCTCATTTAGCTACCAAATACTCCCAGATAACTATCTCATTCTTTTTATGTTCAAAGATAATACAGCTGTGCTTATGAGCTCTAATATTATTTTATGGTGTACTGAATTTTCTAAATCAAAATAGGGAAAAGGATTAGCAAAATAGTAATCTGTCATCCACATTCCTGAAACATTTACATACTATGAATTTCACCTTTTTATCATGAGAAAGCATTTTTCAGAGTCTGCTGATTCCTTTTGCTGCCTTGACATTCTGATTTCAAAAGCACAATGTCAACAGGCAGTAATAAAAATTCTAATTATTGGGTGGTGCCTGTGGCTCAGTGGGTAGGGCACTGGCCCCGTAGACTGAGGGTGGCAGGTTCGAACCTTGCCCCCGCGAAACTGCAACAAAAAAATAACTGGGTGTGTGGCGGCACCTATGGCTCAAAGGAGTAGGGCACCAGCCCCATATGCCGGAGGTGGCAAGTTCAAACCCAGCCCTGGCCAAAAACTGCAAAAAAAAAAAAAAGCTGGGCATTGTAGCAGGCAACTGTAGTCCTAGCTATTTGGGAGACTGAGGCAAGAGAATCGCCTAAGCCCAGGAGTTGGAGGTTGCTCTGAGTTACAGTGCTACAGCAATCTACCGAGGGTGATAAAGTGAGACTCTGTTTCAAAAAAAATTCTAATTATTGCTGGGTGCAGTGACTCACCTGTAATGGTAGCACTCTGGGAGGCCAAGGTGGGTGGATGGCCTGAGTTTAGGAGCTCAAGACCATCCTGTTTAAGAGCAAGACCCCATCTCTAAAAATAGCCAGGGGGTTGTGGCATTCACCTATACTGCCAGCTATTTGGGATGCTGAGGCAAGAAGATTGCTTGAGCCCAAGAGTTTGAGGTTGCTGTGAGCGATTATACCACAGCACTCTACCAAAAGTGAAACTTTGTCTCAAAAAAAAATCCTAATTATGCTTTTTCCTAGTTCTATAAGAAATAAGAGGTCTTAAATGTCTTCTGAAATTCTTTTTTTTTTTTTTTTTTTTGAAACGGAGCCTCAAGCTATCCCCCTGGGTAGAGTGCCATGGCATCACAGCTCACAGCAACCTCCAACTCCTGGGCTCAAGCGGGTCTTCTGCCTCCGCCTCCCAAGTAGCTGGGACCACAGGCGCCCGCCACAACGCCCAGCCATTTTTTGGTTGCAGCCATCATTGTTGTTTGGCGGGCCCAGGCTGGGGGTTCGAACCCGCCACCTTAGGTGTACGTGGCTGGCACCTTAGCCGATTGAGCCACAGGCGCTGATCTGTCTTCTGAAATTCTTAAGAGAGTAGATGATGAACCCAGCAGTCAATCCTTATATCCCTGAGAAGTTTGAATAAGCAAATTTTGGAATACTTATTATCCAAGTCAGCAGACACATTTGGCCTTTCCTTGAGGTCACTACAGTAACATAAAGATCACACATTCAAAAGTATGTTAGATAAGCTTTGTTGAATACTTAGGTCTACATTAAACAGTTAATTATACTCTAAGACACAACTTCTTAGAGATCATACATGAACTTATAGTTCCTTCCTTACTGATAGAGGAAGCATGTTTAATTCCTCCATTGTAATTTTAGCATCTAGTACACCCATGATTTGTCCCAAAGAACATTTAAACAGCATAGTTACCTTTTCAATGCTAACTCTCTCATATTATCATTTATGGCCTTTGGGAGAGTGGGAGAAGAGAAAGGTTCCTTGAGTGTACAGAATTCTGCACATGCTGCTAAGATACGAAGCACATTGCTACTGTGCACTCCCTTTACAAACCTTGCAGTTAATTTATGGCCAATTTCTACTATCCTCAAAGCTTTCTTTTACTTCCTTTAACTTTGGAGTTGTTTATACTTCACCTGTAGAAATAACCTCTCCTTTTGTCATGAGTGCAACATGCTATGAGGTCCCAAGAAAAGCTAAATATTTGTGTGAGACTGGTGAGCAATACCGGAAGAAAGAAGCATTAATTCTCCTTTCTACTGGCCAAGGAAGCTCTTGAAACTACTGACCTATCTTTCCCAGTTGTAGTGAGAGAAAGTCAGTCTTACTTAATCTAAAGACAAGCTAGACAAGATAACATTATTCTTATTCATCTTTTTCTCTTAGAATATAATCCTCAAAATATAATTTTATCTATTCATTTCATTAACTGAACAAAAGAACTTTTGAGTGCAATGGCTCATGCCTATAATCCAGTACTCTTGGCAGGCTGAGGCAGGAGGATCACTTGAGCATAAGAGTTTGAGACCAGCATGAGCAAGAGCAAGACCCCATCTCTCCTAAAATTAGAAAAAATTAGCCTAGTGTTGTGGTGGGCATCTGTAGTCCCAGCTACTTAGGAGGCTGTGGCAGGAGGATCACTTGAGCCCAGGGGTTTGAGGTTGCAGTGAGCTAAGCTGACACCATGGCAGTCTAGCCTGGGGCAACAGAGTGAGGCTCTGTCTCAAAAAAAAAAAACAACCAAAAAACTTTGTGATAAACAATTTGGAGAAGAACATGGAAGACACAATGAGTCGTTTATTACTTTTGTATGCATCATTTTTAAAGTACAGCCTTAAACAATACAATATCTCAGCAATTTTACTAAACTTGCCTTGTTGTATACTTAAGTAGCACAGATTCATAACAACCTGTTAGCAATTGAGTATCACTAGACAAAAATTTTTTTATAAAAAATTCTTTTTAGGGGGGTGCCTGTAGCTCAGTGAGTAGGGCATCAGCCTCATATACTGAGGGCGGCGGGTTCAAACCCCACCCTGGCCAAACTGCAACAAAAAATAGCCAGGAGTTGTGGCGGGCACCTTTAATCCCAGCTACTTGGGAGGCTAAGGCAAGAGAATCGCCTAAGCCCAAGAGCGGAGGTTGCTGTGAGCTGTGATACCATGGCACTCTACCGAGGGCAACAAAGTGAGACTCTGTCTCTAAAAAGAAAACAAAACAAAAAACCTTCTTTTTTAATTTTGGATTAATATGAGGGTACATACGATCAACTTCATTGTTTGCATTTAAGGTAAAGTCCCAGTTGTAGTTGAGTCCTTTACGTAGCAAGTGTGCCATATACCTCTACTTTGTACTGGTTGAGTGGGAACTTACTGAACTCCCTCCCCACCTTGAGTTCAATTGTGTTTTTCCATAGTATGGGCATATAGTTGTTACAGTACTAGTTTCAATTTAGTATTGAGTATATGGGATCCTTGTTTATCTATTCTTGAAATACTTTATTCAGAAAACATTCTCCAAATCTATTCAGGTAAATACAAAAGATGCAAAGTTTCCATTTTTTTAATGTCTAAATAGTATTCCATGATATACCTATATCACAGTTTATTAATGTATTCATGGGTTAATAGGCACTTGGGTTGTTCCCACATCTTTGTGATTGTACAATGAGCTGCTGTAAACTTTGAAGTGCAAATGTCCTTAAGATAAATATTTTTTTCTTCTGGGTAGATACTTTTAATTTGCAAATAATTTCAGTTTTACAGAAGAGTTACAAAGATACATGTAGTACTTTTAATCCAGCTTCTCCTGATGTTAGGCAAAAGTAGTATACTTATCAAAACTAAGGAATTAATATTGGTACAGTATTATTAAACTACACGAATTCATGTTTATGTAGTTTTTCCACTCATGGATGACTTTTGTTTCAGGATCTAATCTGGGATACCACACTGCACTTAGCCATTATGTTTCCCTGGCCTCTTCCAATATGCAGCATTTTCTTGATCTTTCTTTGTCTTTTATAACCTTGACACTTGTGAAGAGTAGAGATCAGGTATTTTGTAGATTTCCTTCAATTTTAGATTGTATGATGTTTCCCATGATTAAACTAAAGCTATGGATCTAGGGAGAGACTATCACAGAGGTAATGACTCCTTCTCATCTTATCAGAGGGTTCTGCCTGCCAGGTTGTATCACTATAAAGTTACTGTGTTTCCCTTTTCATATTCTTCTCATTAGAAGTGAGTTACTAGGCTCAGGGCCTGTGGCTCAAGCGGCTAAGGCACTAGCCACATACACCTAAGGTGGCGGGTTCGAATCCAGCCTGGGCCTGCCAAACAACAATGATGGCTGCAACCAAAAAATAGCCGGGCGCTGTGGCAGGCGCCTGTGGTCCCAGCTAATTGGGAGGCTGAGACTTGCTTGAGCCCAGGAGTTGGAGATTGCTGTGAGCTATGATGCCACAGCACTCTACCCAGGGGTACAGCTTGAGGCACTGAATAAAAAAAAAAAAAAAAAAAAAGAAGTGAGTTACTAAGTCTAGCTTGCATTTAAGGAGAAGAGAAAGTAAACTTCACTTCATGGCAGGAAGAGTATCAAAGAGTTTATGGAGATACAGTAAAAGTACTACAGTGATAAATACTATATACATTAAAGAAGAGAGTTTGAAGCTTCACAAACATCCTTTTTCTCCTTGCAGTTTTACACACTAATTTTAGCACTCATCTTTCTTCAGTTTCCTTCATTCTATGTTTAACTGGAGCTTTTCTGTAACGAACTTTTTCTACATTTAATTGTGTATTCTCCCCCATTTTTTAAAAAATCTATTTAGTCATTTATGCTAGTATGGACTTAACAGATATTTATTCTTTGTGTTACAATCCAGTAATACTGTTTATTTCGTTGCTCAAATTGTTCCATCCTTTACTATTGAGAGCTCTTTTAAATTGGTTCCTGTATCCTTTTGACATGTCTTTTTTTTTAAGCATCTCCTTGCTTTCTGGCACTATAAGTTGCTTCAGGCTCACCTTGTATTTTTCTGCTGCAGTCCTAGAATCAACCACATCTCCAAGGACCCCTGGTTGTTTTTATCAGAGAATAGTATTTAGAAACCAAGATATAAACATTAGTTGTGCTTGTTGCTATTGGAGGGTTACTGCTTCTCGGTACTCTTAGCAGAAAGATCTATGAAACACATGTATATATACTAATACATGTGAACACAACTATTTTTATTTCTGTATATCTTTATATGTATACCTATATTATGATAGGCATGAGTTCACATTGGTATCTCTGACTCTAACATCACACATTTCATTCTAGCCTTCCCATCCTTCCTACCCTCAACCCCCATGCTTATTTTTTTGTTTCTTTTTTTGTTTAGCAGGCCGGGGTCAGATTCAAACCCACCATCCCAGGCAGCGCCTGTGGCTCAAGGAGTAGGGCTCCAGCCCCATATACGGGGGGTGGCGGGTTCAAGCCCAGCCCCCTCCCCAAACTGGAATAAATAAATAAATAAATAAATGAAAATTAAAAAAAGAAAATACCCACCTGCTGGTGCTCTAACCATTGAGCATGGGCGCCCAGCTCCCCCATGCTTATTTTTAACTTCTTTTTCTGACAGTGAGAAACCTCACTCTCCTCATCTTTTTTTTTTTTTTTATTTGTTTGTTTGTTTGTTTGTTTGGCCAGGGCTGGGTTTGAACCTGCCACCTCCTTCAGTATATGGGCCTGGCGCCATACTCCTTTGAGCCACAGGCACCGCCCCACTCTCCTTATCTTTTAATTCGTATCCTATGAGAAAAATATGTACCAAATATAGTTCAGTGTTTGTGTAGTTCTTTTTGTCTTTAGCCTTACAGTATGTAGACAAAGCACTGTTTTCCAAAGTTAGTTAGTTTAAATCAGCTCCTTTCTTCTCTATTGTCTTATTAGATACATTTGTCTACAGCCTATATTATATGCTGGCTTTCTTCAATAGTCTGGCTTTTAAAAAGTTTGCATACAGGCTCGGCGCCTATAGCTCAAGTGGCTAAGGTGCCAGCCACATACACCTAAGGTGGTGGGTTCGAATCCAGCCCAGGCCCACCAAACAACAATGACGGCTACAACCAAAAAATAGCCGGGTGTTGTGGCGGGCGCCTGTGGTCCCAGCTACTTGGGAGGCTGAAGCAGGAGACTCACTTGAGTCTAGGAGTTGGAGGTTGCTGTGAGCTGTGATAGCACAGCACTCTACCCAGGGGGACAGCTTGAGTCTCTGTCTCAAAAAAAAAAGTTTGCATGCAATAAAATCACTCTTTGTTGTGTGCAGTTGTATGGGTCATGTATCCACCACCAGGGAACTGTATAGAACAAGTCTATCCTCTAAAATTTTCCTCTGTGTCTCCCTCTACCCGAGTTCGTAGTAACCATTCATCTGGGTTTTTTTCCCTGTAGTTCTGCCTTTTCTGAGATGTCACAGAAATGGAATCATATATTATGCATCTGTCAGGTCTTTCTTATTTCTTTTTTTTTTTTTAAGACAGAGTCTCAGCTCGGTGCCTGTAGCTCAAGTGGCTAAGGTGACAGCCACATACACCTAAGGTGGCGGGTTTGAATCCAGCCCAGGCCCGCCAAATAACAATGATGGCTGCAACCAAAAAAAAATAGCCAGGCGTTGTGGCGGGCACCTGTGGTCCCAGCAACTTGGGAGGCGGAGGCAGGAAACTCGCTTGACCCCAGGAGTTGGAAGTTGCTGTGAGCTGTGATGCCACCGCACTCTACCCAGGGGACAGCTTGAGGCTCTGTCTCAAAAAAAAAAAGACAGAGTCTCACTTTGTCACCCTCTGTAGAATGCTGTGACATCACAGCTCACAGCAATCTTCAACTCCTGGGCTTAGGCAATTCTCTTGCCTCAGCCTCCCAAGTAGGACTTCAGGTGTCCACCACAAGGTCTAGCTATTTTTTATTGCAGTTTGGCCAGGGCTGGGTTTAAACCCGCCACCCTTGGTATATGGGGCCAGTGCCCTACCCACTGAGCCACAGGTGCTGCTCAGGTCTCTCTTCTTTCCCTGAGCAAAATACATTTAAGATTAATCCATGTTGTTACATGAATCAACAAGCAGATTTTAAGGTGACTGCTTTAATAATAATAGTATAGATGATTCGTATTTGAATGGCAACAATTATATCTTTCAATTTAGTTAAAGTAAATTAGAGGTTTTAAATTGTGTAAATGTACATAGTTATATACTATAAATAATTAAATAGTGCATAATACGTTGGTAAAGATGAAGCAAAACCATCAGTAGTTTACAATTAAAGCAAAAACAGCAGCCTTTGAAAACCATGATCAACACAAGATATAATGATAGAGTAATTAATCTTCTTGAAAACTATAGGCATTACCAATAACTGCTTGAGGCCATATGCAGTTGGTGTTCTGCAGTGATGCCATGCATTGAGTATGTATGGGCCACCATCCTACAACATGGAACTAAGGATCCTTAGAAAACTCAAATAATCTTCACGAATACCTATTTCTAATAATACTAACTTACTAGTAATTCTAGTAAGTTGCTCTAAGTCCTAGCCAGAAATACTCTATTGCTTGTTATTTGTTCATCGGCACTAAAGAAAGTATTACACTTAAAGTTTTAGACCTGTTTTTGGCCCATCAGACGACCTTCTTGTTTCATTGATGAACCTCAGACATACTTTTTTTTGTTTGTTTTTGAGACAAGAGTCTCACTCTGTGTCCTGGGTAGAGTGCCATGGCATCCTAGCTTATAGCAACTTCAAACTCTTAGGCTCAGGGGCTCCACTTGCCTCAGCCTTTCAAGTAGCTAGGACTACAGGTGCCCATCACAACACCTAGCTAGTTTTTCTATTTTTAGTAGAGACTGGGTCTCAATTTTTTTGCTCAGGCTAGTCTCCTGAGCTCAGGCAATCTACCCAACTCTGCCTCCTAGAGTGCTAGCAAGAATTACAGGCATATGACTATATGACTGCCACTTCCTGCGGCACCATCTGCAAACCTCTAAGAATTTGTGAAATATGCTAGTCAGGACATTCTAAAAACTCAGGGTGCTTACTTCAGCAGCACAGTTACTAAAGGAGAATCAGGGTGAGGTGCTTACTAAACACAGTGCTCAATGTAGCAGCATCAACCACAAATGGGAACTCTTAAGAGCCACTTACAGTAATTTGGATCTCAATTCTTAGAAACCACAATTGCCATATACCTCAATTAGAATTCTCACTGGGCTGCTCAAAAGGTTGAGGAAGAGGGATCACTTGAGTCCAGGAATTCAAGGCTATTGTGTGCCCTAATTGTGTCTGTGAATAGCCTGGGCTAAATAGGGAGACATCCCCCCCCCAAAAAAAAAAATAAGAAAGAAAAAAAGAATTCTCACTGGAAATGCCAAGCAACTATATAGATTATTTTTACCTACAAATGATCTCTAAAGTCTAAAAAAAAGCTAGTTAAAGTAAAATTTGAGAAGGGAAGTTAAAGAGAAAATTTGCTTATCTAAAATGCAATGGTAATGCGCAGTTTTATATCAGGTTTACAGTTGTCTGTGGCATGAATTTAAAGTAGTAACTATGACCTGTAGCTTTATATATTATTAAAACTCCATTCCAAATGGTGTGTTCTAGTAACAATTTCACAGGCTACATTTCCATCCAAATGCAGAATATGAACTCAGACAGCAGTGCTAAGACTAAAGTAGAATTTGAAAAGGCAATCACAAATTCATCTAGGATATGAAGTGGCATGGTGCTCAATGAGTTCAAATTTTGTTGTACAGACTGAAAATTATGGCAAAAGATATTTTAAAAGAATGTGCAAGTACTAATAAAGCATCTGGAACTTTAATGTCCACTTTTTAGTGTTTGAGATTGATTTTTTAGTTAAACAAAGTAGGTAACTATTTGAATAATGGTTGTTTTTTGTTTTTCTTAACTACAAATTCACTGAGCCCTTATAGATGAGTTATTTATTACCCTTCCAGGGATAGTCATGGCTCCTAATCTGCTAATTGCTAATCTGAACATATTAACTACTCTTAAGGTTGGTCAAATTGCTTAGCAAAAAAGAAATGAATCTATCCATGGCTGTCTGATACAAAGCCTGGAAACTATTTTTCTTTCTTTTCTTTTTTTCTTCTTTGCTTTCTTGTTTTTCTTTCTCTCTCTCTCTTTTTTTTTTTTTAGAGACAGAGTCTCACTTTGCCACCCTCAGTAGAGTTCCATGGTGTCACAGCTTACAGCAACCTCCAACTCCTGGGCTTAGGCTATTCTCTTGCCTCAGCCTCCCAAGTAGCTGGGACTACAGGTGCCTGCCACAGTGCCCAGCTATCTTTTGTTGCAATTTGGCCGAGTCTGGGCTTGAACCCGCCACCCTCAGTATATGGGGCTGGTGCCCTACTCACTGAGCCACAGGTGCCGTCCCTCTCTCTTTCTCTCTTACTTTCTTTCTCTTTTCTCTCTCTCTCTTTCTTTCTTACTTTCTCTCTCCCCTCCCTCCCTTCCTTCCTTGCCCTGGGTAGAGTGCTGTGGTCATAGCTCACAGCAACCTCAAACCCTAGGGTTCAAGGGATCCTCCTGCCTCAACCTCTGAATAGCTGGGACTTTAGGCACTCACCACAACACCTGGCTAGTTTTTTCTATTTTTAGTAAAGACTGGGGTCTTATTCTTCCTCAGGCTAGTCTTGGACTCCTGAACTCAAGCAATCCACCTACCTTGTCCCCCCAGAATGCTAGGATTAGAAACATTTTTAAATGGAACTTTAAAAGGGATAATAAATTGTGCTGTTTCTGTTAAGAAGTTGGTTTGGGCTCGGCACCTGTGGCTCAGGTGGCTAAGGAGCCAGCCACATACACCTAAGGTGGTGGGTTCAAATCCAGCCTGGGCCTGCCAAACAACAATAATGATGGCTGCAACCAAAAAAAATAGCCAGGCATTGTGGTGGGTGCCTGTGGACCCAGCAACTTGGGAGGTGAAGGCAGGAGACTCGCTTGAGCCCAGGAGTTGGAAGTTGCTGTGAGCTATGCCATGGCACTCTACCCAGAGGGACAGCTTGAGGCTGTATTTCAGAAAAAAAAAAAGAAGTTGGTTTGGAGGCAGCGCCTATGGCTCAGTGGGTAGGACACTTGTCCTGTATACTGAGGGTGGTGGGTTTGAACCTGACCCTGGTCAAACTGCAACAAAAAAGATAGCCAGGCACTGTGGCAGGCACCTGTAGTCCCAGCCACTTGGGAGGCTAAGGCAAGAAATCATTTCGCCTAAGCCCAGGAGTTGGAGGTTGCTGTGAGCCGTGATGCCATGGGCACTCTACCGAGGGCAACAAACTGAAACTCTGTCTCAAAAAAAAGAAGAAGAAGTTGGTGTTAGCCAGACATGTTGTCTCATATCTGTAATTCCAGCACTTTGGAAGGAGGATCACTTGAAGCCAGGAGTTTAAGAGTAGCCTGGGTAATATAGTGAGACCCCCATCTCTACAAAAGTCAGATGTGATGACATCTGTGTATGGTTTCAGCTACTAGTCAGGAGGATCACCTGAGTCTAGGAGTTGAAAGTCATAATGAACTATGATCATGCCAGTGTATTCTAGCATGGATGACATAGGAAGACACTGTCTCTTAATTTAAAAAAAAGAAAGATAAGAATTTGGTTTGGATAAGGCCAGGCCATGAATTTTTTTCAGTATTTTACTTTCCCATAGAAATAACTTAAGAGATTAGCATTCAAGAGCCTAGGAAACTAAATAAAACTTATTTGATTTAATTTTTTCAGGTTGGTCCCATTAAAAATTATCCTTGCATTTCAGGTAATTTCTCGGCATACGCGGGAGCTACTAGGAATTGAAGAGCCATTATTCAAACGCAGCATCTGCCTTCCCTATAGGGACAATATTGGCTTATTTTTAGAGCAAAAAGGTCATAGTGGGATAAATTCTGATTCCTTGACCTTACCTGAATTTGTCAAAGCAGCAGGATTAGAGGATTATGCTCCCCAGGTAATTTCCCCTGAAGAGGATGAGGCATTACCTGACAGTGAACAATAAGGGAAAGCCATTTCACTTAGTTTGAATGATCAAACTAAATTCCCTGGGGGAAGAGATATAGTCTTTTTTGGGTTTTCTTTTTCTCCTTTTCTTTAAGGATTGGCATCAAAACTGCTGGCTTCATTCCTAGTTCTGTCCCGGACTCAGCACCCTTTTTGTTTTTCAAGTTAACTCCTCATTAAAACAAAGGTAGCAATCTTTATCTTTCTGGGTAATTGTAAGAATTTCTGGTAAATTCTAGTAGTGTACCTGGTAGCAGTATTATGTTGGGAAAATATAATTAAAAAAAAAATCTCCTGCCAATCCAGATAATCCTCTCCACAAATGCAGGAAAGAAACCATTATGTTATTGAATAAGCATTAAACTGTGATGCATATCACAGGTAAACTGCTAAAAAGAGTGCAAAGATGAAGAAATCTCACCCAGACAAATACAGGAAGTCCATGAAGTTCATACGCAATTTAAAATAATTGCCTGTGAGAGAACCAGACAAACGCCATTTTAGGTAGCTCCCACCATCTTGAGAAATAAGTTTCAGTTTCCCTCCAGGTAGTTCCCCATAATCACATGATTCCTACCACCCAATTAGAGCACACCTTGTAATCAGACCACTGAGCCACTAGTGCCCAATCCTGCACTGCCACATACTCAGATCTTCCCCAAACCCCACCTGTGATCCCAACCCCATAACACTCCCACACCCACCCCTGCCCCAGAGCTCGTGGCTCTTGGCCAGGATCCATTGCAGCGGAACTCCCAGGAGTAGAAGCTCAAGCTTGCTGCAATAAAGGCCCTTTTGCTTTTGCATCGGACTTGGCTCCTGGTGGTCTTTGGGAACTATGCCATCTGGGCACAACATATGGGGGCTCTTCCAGGATTTCCCAAGACCCCTAAGGACCCCAAACCAGAGGGCTGAAGGGTGGTGAGTGTTCTGGTACCAGTGGTGTGTCCCTGGCTGTGTCTGTATGCAGGCCTGAGATTTTGGTAGTCTGGTTGAGCGGAAAGTAAGTCCAGGCAGACACGCCACTGAAAAGCTATCAGCTGGGGTTCTGGAAGACGCCCCACATCTGCGGAGGACTGGGACGTGGAATCCCCAGATCCTGCTGAAAGGGGTCACATGGAATCAATCCCGTTAGGACTGGGCGGGTTGCTCCCGCCAAGGCGTTCAGCCATCATCCCAGTTTCAGTTTTGTTACCAGTCTTGTAAAGGGCCAGACATTGGCTTTTTGTTGTGTTTTGTGTTTTGTGTGTTTCGTGTGCGTTTTGGTGACAGTGAGTGACGTGGGACAGACACAGATGACTCTTCTTTATCTTTGATTTTAGACCATTTCCAAGACTTCAAAGGCTGAGCTCAGAACCTTGGTCTCAGTATTAAAAAATCTAAACTTAAAATCTTTTGCAGGAATAAATGGCCAACCTTTAACGTCAGGTGGCCCCTGGAAGGAACTTTCCATCTTCCTATTATTTTCCAGGTCAAAGACATAGTGTATCAGCCTCGGTCCGGTCATCCGGATCAGGTCCCGTACATTACAACCTGGCAGGACTTTGTTGAAGATCCACCAGCATAGCTGAAAGCCATCCTGCTGCCTAGGCAGTAAGAGCCTCAGAAGGTGTTAGCTCTTAAAGAAAAACCTAAAGAGTCTCCCCGACCAACTGCCCCCCTCTATCCCGTTCTGCAGGGTGGGAATGACCCAGACTCCTTGTTTCCTCCTCCTTATCCGTCCCTACCAGAGGCTCCCTGTGTCCCTCTGCAGGACAACAAAGCAGCAGCAGCAGCTGGTCCCTGAGGACCACTGGGGAGCCCTCCCCACATGTGTCAGAGGGCACAGTGAAAGCGGCTGCGGGTGCCAGCTGCAGGTGTCCTTCCTTTACCGGCAGTACACCCCCCTGATGATAACGGGGAACAGCCCCTGCACTATTGGCCATTTGCCACTAGTGACCTCTATAACTGGAAAATGCAGAATCCAAAGTTTTCTGAGAAAACAACCGCTCTAATTGATCTTTTAGATTCCATCCTTTTTACTCATCAGTCCACTTGGGACAATTTCCAGCAGCTACTACAGGTCCTCTTCACCACTAAGGAACAGAATCGGATCCTGGCAGAGGCCAGGAAAACAGTCCTGGGGGAAGATGGGAACCCTACCACCGACCAACCTGTTATTGACACTTCTTACCCCTCACGCTCCCTAACTGGGATTTCAACACGACTGAAAAATTTGCTTGCAGTAGCAGAGAAAGTGTATAACAGAGAAACCCAGGAAGAGAAAAACACCCCGGCTCGGGCCAAACAAACTCAAGACCTGCCAGAATTCTGTTGGCTGCCACGACAGCTGAACCACATGACAAACAGGACCGACTACGACAGTTGGCAGAGGGAGGTAAGAAGTCCTCCAAGGGGTGCCAATGATTGCAGAGAGATTAGTGTGCCTATTGTAAAGAACTTGGACACTGGGCTAAAGAGTGTCCTAACTGCCTCCCCCGTAAAACTCAGGTTTTAGAACTTGGAGAACTAAGTGATTAGAGGGGTCAGGGTTCAGTGCCCCTCCCTGAACCCAGGGTAACCCTCAAAGTGGAGGGGATACCAATAGACTTTTTGGTGGACATGGGTTCTCAGCATTCAGTCCTGGTATAAGACCAGGGCAAAATGGACACCGAAAAGTCTTGGATCCAAGGGGCCACTGGAATTAAACAATACTCATGGACTATCTGAAGAACTGTGGACATGGGCACAGGCCAGATATCCTACGCATTTATGGTCATTCCAGACTGTCCCATTTCTTGAGCAAGACCTTTTAAACAAAATAGGAGCCCAGATCACTTTCAAAAGAGAAGGGCCCCAAGTCATAGATGGGCAGGGGCACCCTATCCAGGTGTTGACTCTGAGGCTTGAAGATGAGTATCGGCTCCATTAGCCCCCAATGCTTACACTGATGGTCGAGATGTCTGAATGGATGAGTTCCTTTCCGTCAGCCTGGGTGGAAACTGGAGGCATAGGATATGCTGCCCACAGATCACTGGTAATAGTAGAACTTAAGCCAGACGCTGAACTGGTTTGGGTACGTCAGTACCCAATGCCCCAAGAAGCACAGATAGGAATCCTACCCCATAGCCGGAGGCTCTTGAAAGTAGGAATTTTGACACCATGTCAGTCCCCTTGGAACACCCCTTTACTCCCTGTCAAAAAGCCTCTGACAAATGACTATCGCCCGGTGCAGGACTTGAGAGAAGTTAACAAATGGGTTATGGATATACATCCAACCGTGCCCAACCCAAACACTCCTAAGTACAATGGCCCCAACACAAATGTGGTACATAGTCCTAGATTTAAAAGATACCTTTTTTAGCTTGCCTCTAGCTCCACAAAGCCAGGCTATGTTTGCCTTCAAGTGGAGCAATCCCAAAGAAGGCATCAATGGACAGCTGACCCGGACTCTACTACCACAGGGCTTCAAGAACTCTCCAACCATCTTTGATGAGGCCTTGCATGAAGACTTGGGTGAGTTCTGTAAAGCGCACCCCAGACTGGCTCTCCTTCAGTATGTAGATGACATACTGATAGCAGCTGCCGATGAACAAGGCTGCCTGCAAGGGACCCGTGACCTACTAGCCACCCTAGGAGACCTAGGCTATTGTGCTTCAGCCAAGAAAGTCCAAATCTGCCAACAGACTGTAAGTTACTTGGGGTATGTGCTAAAAGAAGGACAGAGGTGGCTTTCACAGGCCAGGAAAGATACCGTGCTAAAAATCCCGACCCCCACCTCACCCTGGGAGATTTGGGAATTCCTAGGGGCTGCTAGGCTTTGGATTTTAGGGTTTGCAGAGATTGCTAAACTATTATATGAAGCCACCAAAAAAGGGCAGCCTTTCCACTGGACAGAAGAAAGAGAAAATGCTTTTAAGGCACTCAAGGTGGCGCTGTTATCCACCCCCGCATTAAGACTCCCGGACATCACAAAACCCTTCCAGCTATATATAGATGAACATAAAGGAATAGCTAAAGGAGTATTGACTCAAGCAATAGGCCTCTGGAACAGACTGGTAGCTAACTTATCCAAGAAGTTAGACCCGGTAGTAGCGGGATGGCCCCCATGCCTGTGTATAATCGCGGCCACTACCTTGCTTGTCAAAGACGCAGATAAACTTACAATGGGACA